>JAHKKF010527643.1:5645-31336 GCA_019740295.1 Labeo calbasu | reverse complement strand
GAGGCATGACGTCACGCCCACTGTGTCTGTGCTTTGCTCCGCACCCGTGACAATAAGTATTCATACCCTTATCTGGGACAGTTGAAATTTAGCTCCGGAGCATTCATTGTGCTTGTAGATGTTACTACACTTCAAGAGAGGTTAACTTGTGACAAATTTAATTGAACGGGTGTGATTTGAAATGGCACATGTTTCTTAATAAAAAAAGATAGACAGGATTGCATCAGTCCACACATCTGGGGAAGAGTTCAGAAAAAATTCTGCTGCATTGAAGGTTCACAGAAGCAAGTAGTTTCTTTTACCCTAAATGGAAGAAGTTTTAAACAACCTGTACTCTTCCTAGAGCTGGCCTCCTGGCCAAACTGAACAATTTATGGAGAAGGGCCTTGGCCATTGTGATGTTTCTTCTTACAGAAGAACAAACATCACTGCAACATTTCACCGATCTGGGCTTTATGATGGAGTGGCAAGACTCAATCCTCTCCTCAGTGAAGACCCATGAAAACACACTTGGAATTTGCAAAAAAAAAAAACTCAATTCCAAGCATCATGTTTGAAAGAAACCAAACACTGCTCATCACCTACAGAGTACCATCCCAAAAAGTAAAGTGTGGTGGTGTCAGCCTTATGCTGTGGGGATGTTTTTCAGTGGCATTGACTGAGGGAGAAAAGAAAAGCTCAGTGCACCAAAATATTGAGATAGCTTGAATGAAAACCGAGTCCAAAGCATTCAGAACTTCAGACTGGGCAGAAGATTCACCTTCCAACAGGACAATGACGCTAAGCACACAGCAAGAGTGGCTTATAGACAACTCTGTGAATGTCCTTCAGTGGCCCAGCCAGAGCCTGGGCTTGAACCCAATCAAACATTTCTGGAGAAACCTGAAAATGTCTACCAGACCCCATCCAAGCTGACAGAGCTTGAGAGGTGAAGAGGTGAGGCGAAGAATGGCAGATAATTGCCAGGTGTTGATGTGCAAATCTTGTTGCATCAAAACCAAAAAGACTTGAGGATGTAAAGGTGCTTCAGCTAAGTACTGAGTTAAGGGTATGAATACTTATGCAATGGAATCGTTTAATTTTAACACATTTGCAAAGATGTTAAAAACCTGTTTTTGCTTTGTCATTATGGTGCATGGAGTGTAGATTGATGTGGAAAAAAAGTAATTTAAAACAGTTTAACATAAGGCGGAAACATAAAATGTGGAAAAAAAAAACAAAGTGGTATGAATACTTTTAGAAGGTACTGTATATTTCCAGTTTAAGCTACACACTGTGGCTCTAAATTTTCAAACATTGTTTGGTTTGAGTGGTTCAACTTCTGGCTTAACCAGTGGCATTTGTCCCAAGATTCCCAAGATAGTTAGCTGTAACTATACCATAAAAACATTTTGCTCAACTGATGTTGCCAATTTTCTGACAAAGTTGCTTTTTTTATTTGCAAGAAACATATACATCGTCATATTTTTAGTAGGTTATAGTACGTTCTGCCAAGCTGAACTGAGCAGCTGTTATAGATGGAGGCAGGCATTACAATGAGTTCCTGTTTGGAAAAAAAAAAGTTATTTTTGCAATTTCCTCTGGTACTTTTTGTGCCACATAAATTACACACCTCACCTTTTAAAATCTCAGACACAGTCACAGTTCACTATATTTAAAGTTCAAGCTTAACTTGCAAGTTCAGCGTTATCAGGTTCTGCACATTCCCACAACATTGCGCTTCCTTATTTTTAAGTAAGTTTTGCCACCACTTTTTGACCCTGCACTGTTACCTTGGTGATATTTTCATGATACAACACATACAAAATAAAGAAAAACAACTAATTTTTTTTGTATTTTTGACACCGAATCCTCTAAGACATGTTAGTTCTATAGCTCAGGGCTATGGTTTCCTGTGGAAAAATATGCTTCAAGCCAATTCACATAGTTGCTAATCTGTATATCTTCATTTGTATTTAATGGTTCAAAAAGGGATGTTTTTTATGTCCATCATTAATCAGAGGATTTATTCATCCAAACTGTCATGTTCTTTTCAGATATTAAACTCTGATCGTTGAATAAACAGCCTAAGGCACAAATTACTCAAAACAAAACTTCTTATGCAGTTAATATCATGTTAGAGAAACTATATTATTTGATTCTATATATTTAAACCTTTATAGAGTCAAGGATCTTTACCCCTTCCTAGTTTTTTTCAGTATCACTTTATATTTTAGATTATATAATGCTTATCAAATTTTTATTATTACTGTTCAAAATGTCAGAATTGAAAAGAAAATTTAGTTTATTTTCTATATCTTCTCCTTGGACTACCTAGTGAGCTTTTATGGACACCTGGGGTCTGCAGACTCTGGTTGAAAAACCTTCTAGCATTTTGCGAAGCTCTGACTTTTCTCATATCATTGGTGTCTTATGTTTTTTCCATCAGTGATCGATGGGCCAACACAGCTTATTGTACGAGACGTCTCAGACACAGTTGCCTTTGTGGAGTGGAGCCCACCCAAGGCTAAAGTGGACCAGATTATATTGCGGTACGGGCTGGTAGGGGTGGACGGACCAAAGACCACTTTTCGCCTGCAGCCCACTCTAAGCCAGTACTCCCTCCAAGTCCTGAGGCCTGGATCTACGTATGAAGTGTCAGTCAGTGGAGTCTGGAACGGCACTGAGAGTGGAGCCATTACAACAGAGTTTACCACAGGTGAAGGAAAGCAGTTCTGACTGTAAATTAGCTTTTGATTTCAGTTGTCACATTGTTTGTTTTAGTTATACTAACATCTTTAGGGGTCTGCTTCTGAAATAAACATTTATATTTGATTCTAGACATGTAACTTGATAATCCAGCTTTCTGTGATTCATCTAAGTGACTAGTACATAATCGATTGTGCTATTTTTTTATTATTATTTTTTTTTTAGAAATCGATGCACCAAAGAACCTGAGAGTGCTGTCGAAAACTTCCACTAGCCTGGAGCTGGAATGGGACAATAGTGAGGCAGATGTAGAAGGCTACAGGGTGGTTTACAGCACACTGGCTGGTGATCAGTATGACAAAGTCATTGTCCCACGCAATGATGGTGCCACCACAAAAACAACTCTCACTGGTAAACTCAAACTTTTTCCTGTATTTCATAGTACTGCAATATTCTATATAATTCCTATATACAATATATTGTAATATCTGACATATACACTGCTGTTCAAAAGTTTGGGATCAGTAAGATTTTTAATGTTTTTAAATGTATCTCTTTTGCTCTGCAAGGCTGCATTTATTTGTTTAAAAATACAGAAAAAAACAGTAATATTATGAAATATTATTACAATTTAAAGTGGCAGTTTTGTATTTTAATATGCTTTAAAATATAATTTATTTCTGTGATGCAAAAGTGAATTTTCAGCATCATTAATCCACTCTTCAGTGTCACATGATCCTTCAGAAATCATTCTAATATGCTAATTTATTATAAATGTTGGAAAGAGCTATGCTGCTTAATATTTTTTTGAAAACGGTGATACTTTTTCAGGATTCTTTGATGAATAAATGTGTAAAAGTTTAGCATTTATTTTAAATAGACATCTTTTCTAACAATATAAGTATTTACTGTCACGTTTTATCAATTTAACCAATCTTTACTAAGTAAAAGTATTATTTTTATCAAAAAAAAGAAAGAAAAAATTTAAACTGTAGTGTATTTTGGTTTTTCTATTTTAAATAAATGCTGTACTTTTTAACATTTTATTCATAAAAGAATCCTGAAAATATTTTCACAGGTTCCAGAAAAAGCTGCACAAAATTCAGCAGCACAACTGTTTCCAACATTGATAAACAATTTGCATATTAGAGTGATTTCTAAAGGATCATGTGACACTGAAGACTGGAGTAATCACTGAAGAAAATGTATCTTTGCATCACTGAAATAAATTATATTTTAAAGTATATGAAAATAGATAACCATTATTTTAATTGCAAAAAGATTTCACAACATTACTGTTTTTTTTTTTTCTGTTTTTGATCAAAATAAACGCAGCTTTGACAAGCATAGGAAACTTCTTTTAAAAACATTAAAATCTGACTAATTCCAAATTTTGAACGACAGTTTATATAATATAATATTAATATTTTATTCGTAATAAAATTGTTTCTTGTAAATTCCATTTAAAATTCTTAACATTTTTAAAAAATGCTTAAGTATATTAAAATATAACTCTTGCTTCAAAAATGAAATTTAAAATCATTTTATTTATAATAAAAGTACATAATCACACATTCACATTAATCATAACATTTTAAATATATTAATATATCATTAGTTTACATTGCTTTGTCACTATAATGGGTTAAGGTCTTCATTTGTTAATTTTATTGCTTTGTCACAGTGTTTGTACAATGAGTTGAGGTCTATGTGAAGTACATCATAAGGCATTTATTTTCTCCAAAAACAAGATTTGTGATTTGTAAGCATAATGTATTTGATATTCTTAGGTATTCATACATAAAGTTTGTATATGCACTGATACAGACAGTTTTTACTTTACAGCCAACTTTAAGACTCTAAATCCTCAGTCTAGGTTCACTGTCTACAATTACACTTTTAAATTTGCTGGCATACAGACTTTTCTTTAATAGCTTTTTTGCAAGTAAGCAACAAGACAGTGCAAGTCAAATCAAGATGTTTGACTCAGTCTCTCGCTATGTTTTTAATCTCATTATGTACTAATTGTGAGCGCCCACACATCTATATTTACCAAAAACTTATACTTGTATAAATGACAGCAAAATATATTGTTCATTTTTTAAAAAACTCTCTTTGTTTTGCTATTTTACTTTCTCTCCTCTTTAGATTTACTGCCTGGCACAGAGTATGGCATAGGAATTTCAGCAGTTCTAGGTGCCAACCAAAGCACCCCAGCAACAATGAATGCCAGAACGGGTAAGGGATAAGATTATAGGGCTGCCATTGCCAGTTCGCAGTGAAATAAATTTGTTTTCAATTGCATGGAGTTTGTATTCCTGCCGCCGACTCGTGCAAATCTGTTTTTGCCAGTAGAACTGATATATGATGTTTGTGATGGCATAAAAATATGCTGAAGGTTTACTGAACCACACAGCTTAATATTCCCATTACAAGCCTAGAAACAGCCACAGTGTACTCTGATCTTTAGGTCTGGATGTCCCCCTGGATTTGACTGTCACAGCCTCCACAGACAACACCATCACCCTGTTGTGGGGCACAGTGCAGGGACCTATTGATCACTATAGGGTGACCTACACTTCCTCCACTGGCGTCACAACTGAGCTAACAGTGCCCAAGGACGTCAACACCACCACACTGACAGATCTAGAGCCGGGCACTGAGTACACCATTACAGTTGCAGCACAGAGAGGCAGGCAGCAGAGCACTGCAGCTACTATTGATGCCTTCACAGGTAATTTGATCTTTTGGGAAATCGAGTACAGGATTCACTGTTGAGTATCCAAAGCATTGCCTCATCTCCGCCTCGTGACATATCATGTCAGTTTTGGCCAGAAATCTCGTTAATCTCTCTGATAATTGCATGAGGATTCAACATGGTGTGGATGTACGACTTTTAATTCACTGTTATGTGCAAAGAAGATACAATGGCTCCTGTAGCTCTTTTTTCAGCAGGTTCATTTCTAGTTGCTTCTAATCATCTTTCATTAAAATTCAGCCATCCATCTGTCTTTTACTCCAGGGGTTCCCAACCTTTTTAATCAGCAAAATAAATGCATTTAATCATTTTGCTTATCTTCCTTATGCATTTTGCCTTTATCGCTCTGTTGCTTTTGCATCTACAGGATCAAGATTTTATCATATTTCATCACTAATATTCACTTGATCTAGTTTCATTTGTTTGATAACTAGTAGTAAGATAATGTAATTGATTTATAGCCTTAAAAAAGTAACCCTGGACCACAAAACCAGTCTTAAGCAGCACAGGTATATTTGTAGCAATAGCCAACAATACATTGTATGGGTCAAAATTATCAATTTTTCTTTTATGCCAAAAGTAATTAGGATATTAAGTAAAGATCATATTCCATGAAGATATTTTGTAAATTTCCTTCCATAAATATGTCAAAAACTAATTTTTGATTAGTAGTATGCATTGCTAAGAACTTCATTTGGACAAGTTTAAAGGGGATTTCTCAATATTTAGATTTTTTTTGAACCTTCAGATTCCAGATATTCAAATAGTTGTATCTTGGCCAAATATTGTCCTGTCCTAACAAACCATACATCAATGGAAAGCTTATTTATTCAGCTTGACCGTTATGTTTTGGGGTCCAGGGTCACAAATGTATCAAATTAAAATGATCAAATAGAACATTGTTATAGGGCTGTTAATCAATGAATTATCATTTTTTAAATTGAACACAACAAATTACATATAATGAAACAATGATATACAGTCATATCGTACGGCTGTGGCTGTGATACTGCATTTATACAACAACTCAAAGGCACGAGTGACAGTTGCTAATTAGTTCGGTTACCAATTTGAAAACATCACCTTAGAACTACAGTTGTAATGAAGGAACGTTGAGTTGCTTTATTGAAAAACTCACTGTATTATGTATTATGAGAAAGAGATGGACTGAGCGAGTGTGATCTACAATCTCAGATCTACGAAAAGCAAATTTTCAAATAGACGTTATCTTTATTAACAAACCGCATATTTGAAGTCTAAACAAGTACATTCTTGCCTAAAAACTCTTAAAACAACATTCCGTGACACAAAAACAGTGCAATTTCTAAATTTGTGGTGGATTTGGGCATCCACCGTAACTCGCTGTGAGAAATACTGCAAGCGTAGTGATACAAACGGTGAAATGGTTGGAGTTCTAATATCACTAGAATATCACACTCCTCTCAGCCAATCAGATTTGAGGACCAGAAAGAAGTTGTAAATATACAAATATATATACTGTATATACAGTTGAGGTCAAACGTTTGCATGCCCTTTTCAGACTTTTTGAATTTGAAGATCAGGGTAAATGTAACTTATTTTGTCTTCTGGGAAACATGTAACTATTGTCTGTAGCCTCTGAAGGCCAGTACTAAATGAAAAAATATGATATTTAGGCAAATAAAAAAAAAATAAAAACACATCTCCATTCTGTTCAAAAGTTTTCACCCCTGGCACTTAATGCATGGTTTTTCCTTCTGGATCATCAGTGAGCATTCAAACCTTCTGTAATAGTTGCATATGAGTCCCTCAGTTGTCCTCAGTGCAAAAAGATGGATCTCAAAATCATACAGTCATCATTAGAAAGGGTTCAAATACACAAAAATGCTGAAAAACCAAAGAATTTGTGGGACCTGAAGGATTTCAGGCAGTTTAACTGTTCAGGACAAACAAGGGACTCATAAACAACTATCACTAAACAAAAAAACACAGCTGTGGATCATTCAGGTAACAACAATGTATTAAGAATTAAGGGGATATAAACTTTTGAACTACTTTTTTCTCTTGTGGACTATATGTAAACATCTTTTATGTTAAATATCTTATTCAGGTCAGTACTAAATAAACAATAATATGCATTTTGTATGATCCCTCTTATTTTGATAAAATAATTAACATTTTTAATAATCCTGAAAGGGAGATTCAAACTTTTGTCCTCAACTGTATATTTCTATTCTTTTATGTAGACATGCAAATTAACATCTTTGGCTGTCGCATCACGTCTCGATCGCCATATTGTTATGACTTAAAAAAAAAAATTGTTGTGCGACCTCTGCTTTCTGTCTCATTTACTTTCTGGTTTCATTCTGCACGCTGTCCAGCTGTTTTTGAATCCAAGTGTGCATCCTGTGAGAATGGCACTGTCTGCTCTCACTAGTGTGGTTTGGCGAGGCATGTTGGCACTAGTAGTGGTGTGAAAATGGTACTTCAATGCTTGAGTTGCTCCAGTACCAAAAAAGAAAAAGAAAAAATCCCTTTAAAGGGATTTACGTAAGAGTCAGAGTGCTATTAGTTTTTTTATTCCATTATTAATGCTCTAAATTAACACATTAAATTAACTGCTCTAATTTGATTGAATTTAACATTTCTTTTACAAACTTTCTAGAACCCCCTGCAGTTATGAGCCTCTAGGGGGGTTAAGAATGCTTGAATGGGAAACTGCTTCAATTCATAGTTCTATCAAAGTAATAACTCTTCACACTTCATCTTCCTTGCGCATTTCATCTTTGTTTTTATCTCTCACTTGTTTTGGCATGCCGCATCAACACATTTCTACACTATCAAGATTTTATCATATTTCATCACCATTTCCCACTTTTCGTCATTCGGTTTCCATCACTCTGGTTGCATCTCTTCTGCAAACTTCATCCAATCACCTCATTGTTCTTCATTCTTGCACTCTTCTTTCTTCCTCCCTGTGAGGATGTGCCAATCAACTAAGAGATCTTTAATCACGGGAGCCAGCATTTCGTAATATAGTTGTTGTCATTCAATTTCAGGGTTCCGCCCTATCACACAGCTCTTCTTCTCCGATGTCACTTCTGATTCATTGACTGTGGCATGGAGTGCACCGGCACCGCCTGCTGACGCATTCATCTTGTACTACAGTGCTCAGGACTCCAGTGATGATTCTGAGATTGCTCTAGACGGCTCCAAAACCAGAATCACCCTCACTGGTCTCCTGCCCTCCAGGCGGTACACCGTTGCCTTGGTTACCGTGCACGGCAATGTGACCTCAAAGCCAGTTATAGGCTCAATCACAACAGGTATTAATACTAATGAATGTGATGTTCAAGGATATTATAAACGTGGTTATTTAATGTATAAAATAGGGTTTTCTCAGTTGATTTTACACTTTTTTTTTCCAAACTAAGGCCAGTGCACTCAAACAGTTAATGCTTTTATTAAACATACATTCAGTACATTTTTCTTGAGCTCATGCATATTGGATGCATCATGAATAATTTCAGTTAGCTAACAAAAAAAAAAAAAAAACAGTTAACATGGAGAAACTAAAGTAATGCCATATTCATGGCATGCTGTCAAATAGCATCATGTCGATACCTGCTGGGTTTGTAATGCACACAGCACAGGAAGTGCAATTTATGAAATTGCACACACAACTGTCATGACTTTGCCATTTATATAGAGTCATCTGTGAAAACCTATTTTGTGTTGGTGGCCTATCTATTCTCCATTCGCCTATTCGCCATTTCCTTCAAGATATGAAAAGTGTTCAACCGCAGCCTTGTGACAAAGTAACTGTTCTCCAAGCAATAAAAGAGACCTGCAGAGATATTGAACTACATTTGTGCCATTCATGGATTCAGCGTTCACACTGCTCTTTCCTTAAGTCCACCACTTGAGAAACATATATTGTTTGATGTAAATGGAATTCTATGGCTTAACAGAAATGAGAGGCTTAATGAATATGCATATTTATAGAAATTTCAAGAGAACGATCTTCATTAAAAAGAAAAAGGAAAATTATACTTCACACTTAAGTGCTGTACTGAAAATAGTGCATATATTATTGAAGATGAAACATTTTACTAAATTAAGAGTCTGTTTGAGTGGTTGTTTTGATTTATTTGAGAGCACTGGCTTTAGTTTGGGGAAATCATAAAACAAGTTAACATGCATTTTTCCTAGAGTACACTTTAAAGGAAAAGTTTACCCAAAAATGAAAATCATTTACTCACCCTTAAGTTGTTCCAAACCTGTACGAATTTTTTTTTCTGTTGGACACAAAAGAATAGTGTTAATTTTCTCAGCCATTTTTTAATTCAGTCTTAGTCTTGTGTCAAATGTACATTTTAGTTATCATATTTAGTCAACCTTGTCCTGCTTTCGTTTGTCAGGTTTTAGTCAACTAAATGAGCATTTTAGTGTAGTTTTAGTCAATGAACATCTCACATTGTCATGCTGTATAATGGTTAAACTGATAAAAAATATATATATATATTTTTGCTCAAAATTATAATTACATTTGAAAAATGTATTTTTACATTTCAAGTAGACCTATTGCACTTTTACAAATAATACTCATACACATGGTTTATTTCATGTGCGCATGGTTGCCAGATTTCAAAAATACAGCAAAAACACTGGGCAGAAAAATGATCTGTTTAACACAGAAGCTTTGATTTGGGGATTTGAACTCTTGATATCTGGCAACCACATACTAAAGCTCACATAGTAGAGGCAAGCACAGCAGTCCGCAGTAATATTTTGTGTCCTTTTTGGTAAAGTTTTTATTGTTTGAAATCAACAATGCTGCATGTTTATACAGTCACAGTTATCGTTTATTGACTGTAGTGTCATCTCACCATTGTCTCGTTTTAGTCACAGGAAAAAAGCTCACTGATGAGCATTTTTCATCATAGTTTCCATTAATGTTAATGAAATTAACACTACAAAAGAAAATATTTTGATGAATGTTGATAGCCAGAGAGTTTACTGTAGCCACTGACTTCTATAGTATGGAAAAAATACAAAGGAAGTCAGTGGCTACCGTCAACAGTAGTGGAGGGTGAGTAAACGATGACTTCCCTTAAAGGTTTTTGCATTTGTGTCAGTCATTTACCAATTATTTTTGAACATGCGCAGAACAGGATTTCATTTATACCTGCTGGATTTTCTCATTATGATTCCTGCACACAGCTGCACAGCAGATTTTTCACCCTTTTGTGTCTTAATTAATTCAACAGTGTGTAATCCCCCCCTAATTACCTCTCTCTCAATGTGGAGGTGTCAAGAATTATTCAGCTGTTCTGTCAGTGAACTGATATTTGCAGTTGCCAAAGGAGATATTGTCTCGGAGCTATTTCTAAACATAGAAATTAACTCTGCAGCAGGCCACCTGCACAGCAGCTTGATTAGTTAAATAAAAAAAGTTCCAACTTTTACTTTGCTTCATATTATTATTATTCTAATGACGTGATTTGTGCTTGAGCACTTCAAGTACTTGCACCTGTTGTCGTCTGATGTTTTATAAAGCCTGTTAGCTTAGAAATGTGTTTAGTGCATTTTCAGCTTGTTCTCGCTGTAGTTAGAAACCATGTTTTCACACATTAACGCTTCTTTACATTAACATAAGTGAAAAAGAGGTCACCATATGCTCTACAATAAGAAACGGAATAAATGCAGATGGAACGGGCTAAAAAAAGTTGTTCTTGGTGCCCTTTATACAAAGTCTGAAAATGTATTTATTGACTGCTCTGCTGAGTGGAAAATAAATTAAGATATGCATACATGAATAATCACAACTCATTTACTGAGGAATACTTTACCCTGAAAGCATTTAAATGAGGTTGACAACCTGTTTATGAATTGCCACCCATAGTTTATGAATTGAATGCATTAGTCTAATGAATACGGGGAGGTGTGAATGGCTTTCCGCTCGTTTTAGGGACTGGCCACTTCAATAATGGCTGAAGTAAATCAGTTTATTTCCCTCTTGATTGTCAGGATGCTCCAGAACCACTGTTAGTCTGTTTAACTGTTTTCAGAGGCAGTGTAACCTTTGCTTTTGCAATGCTAAGAGCTATTGGGACAGATAAACAAATCATGAAAGAGTCCCTCCTGGACAGCAGCAGACAATAACAATGCAAATGTCCTTGTGAAGAGTGTCATGTGTCCAGCATACTCATACTGTTCCTCTCTTGGGCCTGTTTGCAAACACAAATAGGAAATAATTTACATGAGAGTACAAAAGAATTACAATGACTATTCAACTAAAATGAATGACAATAAGGGTCCTATGAAATCAGATTTATTTATTTTTTCCCCGTTTCCATTGTAATTTTTCTAGATTCTGCTTTTTTCTATTTTAATTTTTCTAGACTACATATTAATCTAAAACATGTCTAATTAATTTAAATCATGAAACTTACACAATTTAACAGCGACTTATTAAAAGTGTTTCTTTTTTATTTTAAGGCCCTTTATTTTTTCAGTTTTACTTTTTACCAAATTTTGTGTTTTCCATTAATCTTCTGGATTCCTTTAAATTATTTAATTACATTTTAATAATCAAAAGTACCTCTAAGTAATTCATTTTATAAAAAATGTATTTCTGTTTTAGAAATACTGTGCTGTGTATTTAGATTTTTATTGTAAATACTTTTTTCTGGTAAATATTACTTAAAGAATAATATTTAATAATATTTTTATTAGTAGTAGTAGTACTATCATTACATTAGATTTCTGTCACAGTTTCTTCAAGTTAAATCAAACTTTTATTTTGATGGGTTGCTGTGAAGACCTTTAAGTTTCTGTTTGTATTTGATATGATGAGTTTTTTTCAAAAGAAACTGTAAAATCAGTGTTGCCAAGTCTGCGGTTTTCCCGCGGAATTGGGCTACTTTTACAATGTTGCCACAGGT
Organism: Labeo calbasu; assembly: GCA_019740295.1. Taxonomy (NCBI): domain Eukaryota; kingdom Metazoa; phylum Chordata; class Actinopteri; order Cypriniformes; family Cyprinidae; genus Labeo; species Labeo calbasu. The sequence goes on along the minus strand of JAHKKF010527643.1, from coordinate 18,964 downwards.
CGTTTTTGATGTCCGCGGATTGACCCCAATAAAGTCATAATTAGCCCCTGAAATGCAAATTTAACAACGGAACCCAAAAAAAAAAGTGTATTTTATCCCCCTGAATGCGATTTTTTTTAATTGGGGACCCCCCTCGAAATGCGATTGGGCTAGTTTTGGGCTAGTTTTAAGTACAAGTTGGGTAGGTTTTGTTGTGAAAACGTGGCAACCCTGGGTAAAATGCTCATGAAGTGACTCTCAGAGCACTTCAAGAGATTGTTTATGTGTTCATGTACTCATATATTGAGGCGGCAAAGGCTGAAAAGGCTGCGAGCGACAGAGCGTCTGCACCATTCATTCACATAGAGACGCAGAACATGCAGGAATATATTTAAATAGTATTTTTGTGGCTTAATAGTCATAGACACTATTCCATATCGTATTTTGATTTAAGTGTGCTGACCTACTTTGGAGTTATTTATCCAAAATTTGGTAAATTACATGACGTTTAACATAAATTTTGTAAATTCTGTTTTTGTGACTGGATTCTGTGATTCTGTCCAAGTTTTCCGCATTGCAGCCCTAAATAATATAATGGAGACAATAGGCGTATTGGGGAGAGGACCCAATCTGAGGGTTGTCCTGCCTAAAAATGTCATTATTGTATTGTAAATAATATAATGGAAATATACTTAAAATAATTGTGTAAGTAGTAAAACACTATAAAAAGAAAAAAGTGTTTTAAGAGCAGAATTGTTTTGAGTCCCCCCTCCCTTGCCTCACAGTGGTTTGGTCCACTGCCTGCTTTCCCCCTTCACCGATACACACACACACACGAGTCTGGTGGGAGAGAGCAAAGCTTCTCAGTGGTTAAGTAACTTAGGCTGTCAAGGCTATTTTATTCATCGGGTGAAGTGATTATTTCTCTTTAATACAGATATTGCTGGATAATTAATAAATTAGTCATGACAAAAAAATGATGGTATCCGATGTATTTTCTGTGAGTGATTATAATTTGTTACCAAGCTTAGCTTTTTAAATACCGTAACGTTAGCTTGTCACCCACTATAACTAACACGGCTAAGCCTGTGTATTAGGCTAATATTGTAGACCTACCGATGTGTTGGGTTTTTCTCAATACGATGTTAAGTGGCAGATCAGTGGGCTTGCTACGGTTTAATATATAAAAAAGAGACATCCTCAGTCCCGGACGAAACCTAAACTGTTTGGAGGACACAAAATAATTCAATAATTATAAACCTATGAACCTATGAACGGAAGTCATATTTAAACACGGTCTCCATGCTATGTACACATGCTGCGTACACATATCTATCCTTACAAGTACAGTTTTACGTTATAATTTGTGTCCCTTTCAAAAATTGCTATTTAGAATTTTATGTTTATTGTCCCCTCCTGCTGTTAGATGAAATTTACGCCCTTGATGGAGACTATGTAATATTAATATAAATGATCCTTCAGAAATCATTCTAACATGCTAATTTGGTGCTCAAGAAACATTATCAGCATTGAAAACAGTTTTGCTGTTCAATATTTTGTGAAAACTAAGATACAATTTTTTTTCATAATGCAGGAATGGACCCTCCCAGAGATATGACTGTACTGTACGTCACAGAGGAATCTGTAACCATATCATGGATTCAACCGCTCGCGCCATTTGATTACTATAAAATGTCTTACCAATCACTTAAAGGTACTTTGATTTATATTTAAAGCATGTCTAATTTAAACAAATTACACAAATAGGTCAGCATTACTATTCGTCATTTGTCATCACAGGTAGGATGGACAGCGTGGTGATTGACAACGACGTCACCAACCACACCCTAACCAGCCTCCATCCAGCAACGGAGTACGAGATCAAGCTGAACGCAGTGAGAGGAAGCCAAGAGAGCAAGGTCATCACCTCTACCGTCTTTACAGGTATTTCTGTTCTCTTCTGCTACTAATCAGACACTACTGTACATTCTGCAGACTGGTGTTCTAATTTACCCTAGGAAATGTCTTTTGGTATTTCGTGAAGGATGCGCTCTCATAGCCTCGTTCGTCACAGAACTTTGATTTGATAGAAATATGGATGACAGTCTGAGGAATGATGCACATCATTTACCATGTGATGAGTACCATCTCTCACCCTGTGCGTTCCGCCCGTCCTCTGGGAGGCTGCCAGCCATCTCGCAGAAGTGAAATGAAATTTTACTAATGGAATCAAAGATCAGCAGAGACACTCACCTGTCATCTTATTGGAACAGCACCACTCGGCGGTGACAGGCAGCTAGAACTATAGGCTGTGTCTCATTCACTAATTGTGAACGAGTGTTTGTAAATGCACGAACAAGGTGCTGACAGAAAATTTCTATCAGATGCACAAAATGCTGTGCATAAAGACTCTACCCTGATGATTAAAGGAGAAGTTCACTTCCAGAACAAATTTACAGATAATTTATCCACTTCCTTGTCATCCAAAATGTTCATGTCTTTCTTTCTTTAATCATAACAGAGCTAGAAAAGACAGACAAGCATTTGAGGTTAAAAAGTTTTCGTTTCACTAGATAAGACCCTACTTCTTTGGCTGGGATCATTTAGAGTCCTTTGAAGCTGCATTTAAACTGCATTTTGGAAGTTCAAACTCACGGGCACCATAGAAATCCACTATATGGAGAACATTCCTAAATTTTTTTTCCTTGAAAAACATAATTTCTTTATCACTGAAGAAAGAAAGACATGAACATCTTGGATGACAAGAAGGTGAGTAAATTTTCTGTACATTTTTGTTCTGGAAGTGAACTTTTCCTTTAATGCTGTTTATTATTCTAATGAGGTTTATTCTAAGTTGTGTACAAGTTTTAATGTATTTTAGTGTAAAAAAAAATCATTTTTGTCAATATGTAGAATGTTTTTATTATTCTTAAAATATATTTGTGTCTCTAAGAAATATATTTTAGTATATAAGTATTAAGTTACATAACTACATATATTAACTACATATATAATTAACTGAATAATAACAATTATCAGTGTATTTAAAATGTTTATTATTATTATTATTATTATTATTATTTGAATAATTATATAAATAAATTAATAAATATGATAAAATACATTGTAAAAAAATCCTGATGTTTTTTGTTTTTTTTAAATAAAAAGCTGTGGTTGCCAGAATAATTTAGTAAAAATAAATAAATAAATAAATACAGTAAAACTGTCAACATATTTACAGAACAACCTATAAAATGTACAATACAAAACAAGAAAAATTTATTTTTAAACCAGTAAATTCAACAATGCACACTCCTACTAAAATCTGTTTTCTGCCTTTAACATATACTGATAGCCACCATAATAACGCAGGTGGCAAATAAGAAATCCGTGTGAAGAATCATGAAGAAAGTGATCATAAGCAGCTTTTCCACAAGCTGAAGTATAATATACAGATGGTGCACAGAGTCATTTATGCAAATGCAAAACATCATCATGGTAACACACGTAACACTTAAATTATGCAATAAACATTCATTAAACAACAGAAGTTGTAAAATAAAACCCAAATGTGCAGAACAAAAACAAAAACTAGTAAGAAACCTTTAAATGTCAAGTGTCACACAGGGGATTTACAGTTTTGGCTGTAAATTATACATTGATTTTTTTTACTTCTAAAAAACTGACAGCATTTTACTGTGAAGTTACATGAAATGTCTGGTTAGATCATTTACAGATTTTGCCTGTATATAGTACAGGAACTTACTGTTAACCTATAACCAGTAATATTTCTTTGGAGCTTTTTAGACTATTGTACAGTTAAAATTAAAGTCATTTTCTACAGTATAAATATAAATAAACACTCAATTTACATTTTAAAAAACAAAGGCAGTTAGAGAATGAAACCCAGTATTACTAAAGCCAAGTGATCCTTTTCTCAGTGTAATGGCTCATTGTTAAAAGCTTATTTTCAGAATTAGATTAAATATAGGTATATTTAACTTTGCGTCTCAATATACAAATCTCCCGGAACAGTCTTTGTTCCAGCTGTGCATTATATCACCGAAATGAATTAATTAGTCTGTCTCCAGTCTAGGAAGTTAACTAATTAGTCATATCATTTGATGTAGTACAATAGAACAAACAGATGCTGGCCTTTGCTTAAACACTGCTGACTTGCTTAATAACTAGGTAGGAAGTGTTTGCCTATACATCAAAGCAGAGCTACACTCCCCATTGTAGCTTAAGCCTGACAGTTTTGTTCAAAGCTAATAAAAATATGACAGGCAAACAATCTCAAGCTGCCCGTGTTGACAGCAATCTTGCCAATGCTGTAACAATGCAAAGCGACAAGTGGCTCTTTTAAAAATGCATCTTTTGGAAACGGCTTATTATTAATGGGATATAGAAAACATTGTGGCTTATTTCAGCTGTTATGTAAAGGGTGACAAGAGGGGTTGATGAAACATGATGGATCTGGTTCAGCGCTGTGTTCTGGTTCACAGCTCTGCCTAATGACCTGCTGAGGATCATCAAGTTCACGTTCACTGCGTAAGGGAAAACTGATATTCTCCTCCTAGTCTGTCAGCGTAGGGCATGTCAAGACTTGGTAAAGCAGAGAGAAGGGAAGGTGCGATGGGGAATTGGGGGATTTTGCTTCTGAACTGCTGTCAGGCAGAGGAGATCAGCTTCTCTGGAAGGTTGTGAGAGGGCCTAGAATTTCTTGGAACAAAGTCAATGGCGCCTAATGGGAGGGTCAGCTCTTTACAGCTGTGGAATTGATATGGCTATTGCCAGAGAGCCTGGCAGAACAAAAATGCACGTGGGACAGGATGGGAAGATGGTAATGTGCGATTACGGTCCGCTGACCTCATCTAAGAGGACATACGCCATAGTGCGAATAGGAGAGTGAGAGTTTTCCTGTCTGAAAACAGAAAGGCCATCTGTGAAAATCACAGCATGGATAGAGGATTACAGAGAACAACATTTCTCATTACTCACTTGCATAGAAATGCTGTTGAGAATGAGCTCTGCACACATTTGACTGTCTAATTTCCCCCTCGATGTCGGCTAATTAAAGAAATTGTGATCTTCTCCAGCCAGATAATCACAACAAATTAGTTCCAAGCTGCTGAGGTGCTCTATTTTTAAATTGCCGGTGAATATCGTTTGGAAAAAAAAAAAAAGGGGTGAAGATGAGACTGCTGCCAATTACCTTGGCTGAGCCTATCTTAGACTGTCTGTCTGTAACTTGCACGTAATCCTCTGTTCCACGCAGCTATGGACATGCCTATGGAGCTCACTGCATTGAATGTTACACCCCAGGGGGCTCTGCTACGTTGGAACCCCCCTGTTTCCAGTGTTGATAACTACGTGCTCACCCTCACCCGGAACCAAGGTATGTGGAGACCTGATGAAGAGAAACAACTCTCTTTCAATCTTTTATCAGCATCATTTGCTCTATAAATCACATCCTGAAAGCAGCAGCCATAAATACTAAATGAAATGTAAGATTTTCGCACTGGACAAAGATATGCTGCTTTGCAATATCAGGTTTGTGTGTGGCAGGGGCAAAGCAATGCAGATATGCAAATGGATCTTGCTAAATGGCAATAATAAAATGCAATTAACCATATTATCATGCATAGTTGGGATAGCAAAATGAATTGGCTTATCGACTTTTAAAACAGGTGAAGAGAATGCTTCTCATGTAGTTTGTCTTTTGACATCAAAGATGCACATCCAGTCAAACTTTTGCCATGAGTGCATCTGTAACTTAGTAGATGCTAACCAAATTAAGTCCAACATGGACCAGTTTTTTGGCGTCCTCATATATCATTAGCAAATCTGTACAAGGTAAAATACATAAATAAATAAACAAATAAAAATGCAACCTAGACTAGTTACTACAGTGAGGGTAAACACGCATTAGTGAATTTTTCTGACAACATTCAAAAAGTACATTTAAGGATCGTTCACATAAAGGGCCTCATTCATAAAACATATAAATATATAAGTAAATTCTGAGTAATTTGCACGTAAAACTCTCCTCCGGATTCACAAATGCTTCATAAACGTCCAATTTGATTGTTAAACGTGTATGTTAATGAATTCCAATCATTTGTAAATAAACCCGCCTGTGAATTACAGCTATGCAAAATACGTGTCCAGGAACTCAGTGAAATATCTGGTCTGCTTTCTGAGGTTTGGCTCCAGTATGTTGTATAAATGCAAAAAAGACAAATCGGCCATATGCTTGAAAAAGAAATGTTCAATAATGTGTGTCCACCAAAGAGTTTTTAGCCTGCTGAAAAAATGTCAGGTGCTCTTCCTGAAACGACCAGCTGGTGGCGCTTCAAAACGTTTTTCCAGCTGAGAAGCTTTGGTTGCTATGATTTGGAATATCCATGGTGGCAACGTATTACTTAGTATCTAATTTTTAAGAATGTTACTAAACATAAAAAAAGCTCTATTGACTTCTCCATTGTTGTAGGATGGTTGGTCGATATTTGTCCCGCCCTTCCTCTGTTTATGGCTGGGTAAATAGTGACAGTGACCAGTGCTGTGTTTTACAGTTATTAACTTAGCTATTAAAAAATAAATAAATAAATAAAAAAGAGGGCAAATTTACTTGTATTTATTATGGCAGTGCATCAAAATTCAGCACCATTTGCACGTAGTAGGGGTGAGCAGGTGTAAATTTCTTTTTTATTATTTTATTCTTTTTATTATTTTATTTTTATTTTTTTTATTAGATAGGACGGTAGAGAGCAGACAGGAAGATATTGGGTGGAGAGAGGGGGGTGGGATCGGCAAAGGACCTCAAGACTGGATTCGAACTCGTATCGCCGCAAACACAGTTGTGCAACATGTCAGTGCACTAACAACAAGGCTATCGGCACCAACACCAACTAACATTTTTGAAAACACGAACATTTCATGAATTCAAAAGTTTAGATCAGAACAGGTTTACGAATGATTAACACAAAAAAAATTCTGCTCGCGTTTCATGAATGAGCCTCAATGAACGAAAAATGCCAGGTTCTCTTGTGAAAGTCTAGATGGTGCAGGCTGATGGGTCGTTAATGCAAACGGATGATATTCATAGCGTTAAACTACTTTGGTTCATGTTCCATAGGCAGCCAATGAACTTGCTGCGTTCCTCTGAAACCCTCCACCTCCCCAGCTCCACCTGTATAGATCTGCTACAGGTTATTATATATGCTATTTGTGCAGAAGTAGTATGTCTTCAGTACTCACAGCACCATCTCTGCATGTGTATTGGCAAGTATTCCTGTACTTGCTTTGCAGCAGCAGCAAAAATCTACAGGAACAGAAATAACCAATGTTATTTCTGAACATAACCAATATGTTAATGTTCTGTTTATTACAAACATATGTGTAGTTATGTTTTAAATGCACAAGCTCTTTACACCAGGGTGGATTCTGTTTGGCTGTCAATGTATTGTTCATCAGGAAAAAAATGTTCTTAAAGTGCTGTAGCGTGGACATCGCCAATCTTGCACAATTAGAATGATTATTAACTGTTTATAGTTAAAGCTATCATTACACTTCATATATCTGGTGTGAACCAGAATTGTCATTAAAGGCAACAGTTGTTAATTTTGGTGGTCCACATATTTTTGTACATTGAATTTCAATTATAATGCATTTTTCCCTAATTATTGAAATGCTATTTTAAAATAAATAGGTCTCCAAGAATGTTTGCAAATAAACTCTGGCAGTCCTTCACTTGCTTCTGCACTAATGGGTGTTATCTTTCCAGTTACGGCAGACACCTTCTTAGTGGATGGTAACAAGCAGGAGTACCAGCTGAGTCAGCTCATCCCCAGCACCACCTACTCAGTGGCTCTTTATGCCACTAAAGGTCCTCTCACCAGTGGCACCGTCATCGCCAACTTTGTCACACGTAAGTGCTCCATCTCTGTTCCATGTGTAATTACAAGGGGGCTCGAGGAGGTCAAACCCCCCTAGTTCCAGTAGTACTCCGCTTGTTATCACAAAAACAAGCCTAATGGCCTTTACCCCAGTTTCCGAGGAAGGTAGTTTTCAGGAAAAGAAGAGGAGAATCCACAAACAGATTCCAAACAAAAGAAAATGAGTATCACCGCATTAGCCATGTGATTAAACCAAAATGATTTTAGGAGTGTGTGAACACAACCACCCTACAATGGTATAAATCCATTCACTTTTAATCCGTAAAAATCTAAACAGTTTCAATTATTAAGCCGTTTTGATTTTCTGGGCATATGACATCATACTGCTCAGACCCCACCCATGACCGCTGACAGACTGTCCCATATTAGCATATTTCTGCCCTCAGCCAGTTGTATGCTGTCCGCCATTTTGTTTTTGAAGGTAACATGCCACCGAATACAAAAATGAAAGAGAGGGGCGAGGTGAGCAGTAGCTCATTATCATTTAAAGAGACATGCACCAAAATGGGTCGCTGTGAACAGAACTGTTTTTGACCAGGTAAAAAGGGTGTTGTTTTACACAACAATTGAGGAATTTTAACAAGGGCTGCAAGATAAATCGCAATCAATATTAGACAAAGCTGTGATATTCATGTGCGCATCTTGTCAGTGAAGTACAGTTCTGTGATCAGTAGTAAATCTCCATCTGAAGGGCATTGGAGTTTCTCGCGTGGAAACTCCAAACACGTCCCACAGAATAAAATCCTGATCCCGAGATGTAACTGCTTTTATTGATTCAACGTGATTAATAAACGCACGACTATGACAATATATGATTTTTCAGAGTTCATTATAATAAAGTATATAATAATGCAGTGCTAATCGACATAGCCTTTATCACTGCTTAGAATACTATTAAATACGTTGTGTGCCTTATTCTGTGTAAGAAGCCACATCATCTCACAGAAGGATTCATTTCCAACACTCGACTGATGTAAGAAAGTGAGTTTGGATTAAAAACATGTTATTAAATGTGGTATTTTCATGTGCTTTCAGATGGAGCAGCATTTACTACACCGAGCCGTGGTTCACTGAGAAGCTACGCAAAGAGCTTTATTATCGCAGCGCGATTTCAGAATATCGATGATATCGTCAAGGTTTTGCGTAGCTTGTCAGTGAACTACGGCTCTGTATAGTAAATGCAGCTCCATATGAAAGCACGCATGTAATGGAGATTTACTACTTACTACAGAACCAGCTTTACTGCTCATGGCTATCGTATATGATGTATCGTGCAGCCCTAATTTCAACCAAAGTATGTTGCAGTTCCGTTGCTGTCTATGCAGGACCAGAAAGCTCTCGGATTTCGTCAAAAATATCTTAATTTGTTTTCCAAAGATGAACAAAGATCTTATAGGGTTGGTATTACATGAGACCGAGTAATTAATGACAGAATTTTCATTTTTTGTGAGAACTATCCCTTTAAATATAATTTGAATACTGGGAAAGAGTGAAGAAGTTTTAATAACTATCAAATCATAGTATTTTCCACTTCAGTACCGTGTTTCTCAATCGTGCTGCTATTGGCGTACAATATAGATGTTTCACTAACCTGATGGACCGTCACAATGTCTCCAGGCCATGGAGCTCTGTACTAATGAGCTGATGAATGAAATCAGACGTCCAAAATGTGCTGAGATAAGCAGGATTGAGGAACACTGGTTTATTGGTAGTTAAAGTTGCTGATTTCAACACACTGTTCTACTATTTAAATTTGATTGCACAACCAGCGTCTCAGGAGTGCTGATGTTTAACCTATGGTTACGCATTCTCCTGCAGCAGTGAAGACATTCGCTAAAACAGCACTCATGCTTAAATATCCAGTAGACAGATAAGCAAATCTCTAATTATACTATCATCCTCTTCTAGTTTAGCAGAGATGAGATGCAGATGTGAAGCAGAAACAAGGCCGTGACTTTATTTTTGTAGTTTGTAAAACAAAATTCTGAAGTCAGCAATGCTCCAATTCCCACGTGAGAACAGAGAAAAGATCAGCATCGCTACCCATCTTTCCTCACAGTGAGGCTGCCCGCCAAAAAAGGCGAACTGTCTTTCCCACACAGAAGGCTGAACTAGAACAAGCACCGGTTTCATTTCAAGCTGCTTTATTCTGCAATGAAACTTTCAGCTCATCTATTAAAGGGGAGGTGGAGCAGCGGACCGCTTTCAGATGCATTAGACCTCAACTTTAATCAAACGGCCCTCCCAGAATACTTCATTAGTTTGGATTGTTTAGAGGAAATTAATTTGCACATAAAAGTGTCACAGGCCATTGGCTTCGCAACCTCGGTGCCAGCTCAGTGACGTGCAGAATCTTGACACATAATCGCTTGATGAGGTTTGTTGTGTTCATTTGCCTTCAAACTTTTCTCTTTTTTTCAGCTACTTAATGACAATTTAATTCGGAAACGGTTCTGCTCTGATAACAGTGGATTTAGATCCTGCCATGCTCTGATAAAAATGTTTCATTGCCTGCAATGCCTGAAAAACTTCCCTGAAATTACCATCCTGCGGTGTTTAAGAATCTGCCAGCTCCCACCCTGAGGGAGGTGAAGTGTCATAGATGCATCATTTTGGCATTTATGAGGAGGCTTATGGAAGCTTAAGGGGATAATTAAGATGACAACAACTAACAAATTTCATGCCTATTTCAGGATTAGTGCTGTCTGTCATTTTGATTTAGATTACAGTTCTAACTTCATCGTTAAAGAGATTAAGGTGAGGACAAGAATATGAATGTGCTCCTCGGATATGCGCAGGAGCATCTCTCTCCATTTCTCCACGGTTGCATTTCATTCTCGATAGGTGCACTTTGTTAGTTTGCCTGCTCAGTCAGTTTAAAGTAATGAGAAATCAAGGGCAGAACCTTTAGCTGAGTCTGTTAAAACGTTTTGCACGTTTTATATATACAAACAGCATTCAACACTTTGTGTTGGTACAATTTGATGTTTTTTGAAAGAAAAATGCTTGCCAAGGCTGCATTTATATGTATTTATTTTAATGAATTTTCGAATGTAATTTTTTTATTTTTTTATTTTCATCAGCCATTAATTCAGTTTTCAGTTTCACTTGATTTTTTGCAAATCTTGGTGCTCAAGAATCGTTCTTATTATCAGTGTTGAAAACAGATTTGCTGCTTAATACATTTTCCAGTTTTTTGATGATTAGAAAGTTATTTAGAAAAAAGGATTTATTTGAAATAGAAATCTTTTGTTGCATTTTTGGACAATTATAAATGTCTCCTTTGGATTAATTTATTGTGCATGTGAACAGAAATGAATAATGAAATTTTTAATAACAATCGCTCTACTAAAAAGGACTTTCTCATATTTTACTATACACACAGTCAGCCACCAAGAAAAATGCACAAAAATCTATTTGTAAATTTTATGGTTCTGGCTTCCGGTCTCCTCCGCGTCCAGCTATTTTTAGCTGTACAAAACAGCTCATTTTGCTGCTTGATATTGCAAATTGGTGTGAAAGCACGCATGTAATGGAGATTATTTTATTATTTTAATGTATTATCTTAATTATGAACACACTGGTTTGTAGTGCAAACAGTTTAACTGTTATTCCCTATAGCAGCTAATGAACCAAAAGTCTCACCCATAGGCTTACTTCCACATTGAAGTAAGTATAGATAGTCAATAATATACAGACAATATATTTTATAAAATACTAGGTCTCACTGCATATGTATGTTTAATATGTTCTGATATGACTTTCCGCACCGCCATAACTAGATAGTTTTGCATGTTTCTTATTAAAATGCTGTCTCGTCTGCCAGTGCAACAAAGCATTTCATATCTAAGACATTTCATACTTTCGGCTCCAGAGAATGAGAGGTAGGATCTGAGAAGGAGAGCTGTGTTTTTTAAGACACTGGAAGAAAAAGAAAATTTTGTTTTCTGCACATAGACAGCAGATGATGGCTTTTGAAGACATGGAAAAGAAGCATCAGCATTTGTAGTATGAATAGAAAGCGTGTGTGTGTGTGTGTGTTGAGGTTGTGTGCTGAAGCTCTGCTGGAGGGAGAGTGGCATGTTGACTGATAAGAGATCACATTGAGAGACAGGACACTGGTGAACACACACTAATTGTCTTCCCTCTGAAGTGGATCTGTCACTGTGGCTGAAACATACACTGCATGCAACCATGTGATTTATTTTGTCCTCAGGCTAGCGAGCAGTTAACATGCCTCCAGCGGGTGTGCTGACACAGCTCCAAACATACACAGTACACACAGACAATAGCATCTGATAAAGAAAAAAAACACACAGGTGAATGTCAGGTGGGGGATGGTCAGTGTAAACATGCTCCGTTAGTGTAGCTGGTTGGTTTAAACCAAGCAAGTCTAAAATACTTGTAGATTACAAATAGGTATAATTTGTTAGCACTCCCATTCATATCGGCAGCATTTGCTCAGTGAGTTTTGCCATTTTTGCTCATTATTGCTGAAGCCAGGATGTTTAAAGCCAGTCAACTCTGCCATAAATGCCATGTGATTAAATACTAAAACTTTTGAAAGAAATTAATACTTTCATCCAGCATGAACACAGCAATTAAACTGATCATAGTCACAGTAAAGCATGTAAAATGTTACAAGGGATATCTATTTAAAATAAATGCTGTTCTTCTGACCTTTCTATTCATAGGTTCCTGAAAAAAGTATCATAGTTTCCTCAAAAATATTAAGCAGCACAACTGTCTTGGACATTGATAAATATAAGAAATGTTTATTGAGATCCAAATGAACATATTTGAATGACTTCTGAAAGGAGAAGTCCACTTCCAGAACGGTAATTTTTTTTTCGGAAAATGAAAATGTGTGTACTTTTTAAGCACAAAAGCTTGTGTGGCACAGGTTCTGGGATGCACGGCCACGTACTGTTGAATCATGTTGAAAGGTCAGGCCGAACGTAGGCGGAACTACAGACCCAGTGTTTACAAAGCGAACGCGCAAAGACTAAGAAAGTGCAAGTAAGTCAAACACTGATTACAAATAAAAAGTTACAGCGATGTCGGACAATTCTGAAGTTGAAGGAGAAAATAAGATGGAGTTTTTCGCCATACTCATCATACTTTGCCAGCCGGAGTACACAGACGATGAACTTAGACGTGATTCGTAGTAGTGATGGGAAGTTCGGATCATTTTGCCGACTTTTGAGTCTTGTTCAGCAAAATGAACAAATCTTTTTTTTAATATATAATTAAAATGTTACGTGTTGCTTCCCTAACACATCTGCTGCTTACACAAACGTTGATCACACTACAAACAAGATAAAACTATAATGCTATAAGAAACAGAAAAGATTAATTCATTGTTTACCTGGGTCTTTAGTC
>JAHKKF010527642.1:2305-16150 GCA_019740295.1 Labeo calbasu | reverse complement strand
TTCTTTCGGTGTTTCGGTTTTCGGCCTTGGTTTCCTCTTTTTCGGTTTTCGGTTTCGGCCAAGAATTTTCATTTCGGTGCATCCCTAATATATATATATATATATATATATATGAAGAGTTCAGATGCAAAACCAGCTAAAAGCCATCTTGGTCAAAAATGACATGATGATACTGAGTGAATGCTCCTGACACATATTATACGTCCATCAAATATTTTTACTTCAAACTCACTAAAAACCTCAGCCTCAGCCCAATCAGAAGTACCTGTACTTACATAGAAACCTATACAAAGTAGCCAGAAAGAAATGCTCATCTTAATGAAATACATCAGATGGATTTAGAGGCTTTTGCATCTGAACTCTTCATATATATATATATATATATATATATATATATATATATATATATATATATATATTCATACACACACACACGCACANTATATATTCATACACACGCACACGCACACACACACACAAAACAGACCTCCTTGGCCATAACAGGACAGGCAGAGAGTTCAGATGATAATGGAAGAAGACTGGGTATATCCAAATAAAAGACCTGAATCCTGCCTTAGCTCACCCTCAGTGGTGGAACAGTGGGCAGGGCTTTCCTTCATGCCCTCAGTCTCCAATATGTTATCCTCATAGACTGTAAAAAATATGGACGTAGTGTCCGTGACATCACCCGTAGGTTTCTGAAGAGCATTTTTGAAGCTCTTAGTGGGCGGGAATCGGCCGTCGCCATCTTGGAATCGCGTCACTGCACGTCACTCCTGGATAATCGAAAATGGGCAAAGAGGTGGTTGCTGCAACCACACCCGCCTAGCGCGACGGTGGTGACAGCAGCTGCAACCTGTCACTCAAGTGGCCACGCCCTAAATTATGCAAAACTTTAAGGCTTAATATAATTATAAAAAAAAATTCACCCCCCTCACAGTTGACATGAAGGGCAAAATTAGCTATATAGACCAAAACCACTTTTTGTACCAGGCTGTAAACATACTGTAAACATATTTTTCCTGCTGTAAAGTTGGCCATTTTAACATGGGGAGTCTATGGGATTGACTCCCTTTTGCAGTCTCTAGCGACCAGTCGATGAATTGCAGTTTTAGTCACTTCCGGGTTGGCTTCAAGATTGAGACCGGGAGGTTGCCGCTTGGTTATCCTCCGTGACGTGCATTGTTGCTGGCTCACGCACCACTTTGAATGAGGTTCAGGCTCCAGGGCAATCCTCAGCACTGTCACTGGGTGATGTTAGGCTGGGCTCTGGGTCTGGAGTGGGGCTGGTGTTATCGTCTGTGACATCCACTGTGAGTGGCAATCCACAGGACATCAGCATCCACTCCACAATCTCTGGGCAACTGCACTCTGCACATGGAGGTAAAGCTCACGTGGTAGAACGAGCAGAGGCAATCGTTCCGGTATTGGGTGAAGTTGGAGATTTCCGCAAAAAGTTTTGTATGGTCCTCAAGAGTTTAAACCCCCTGCTCCAGCAGAAGGAGGAGAAAAGCTGGGTAGTCCATAAACAAACAATAGAAAAAAACTTTCAAAAAGGTAAAACAAATGAGGAGACACGCCGCTTATGTAACGATTGTTGTCCTCAACGTTGTTCCATACAGCTGTCACCAGTTTTGAATGGACGACGCACAAAACGACTCTGGTTGTCAGTTCCTTTATTCACCACAGCAACGATGATCGTGTCTGAGAAATACATCAATATGTATTAATATACCGGTGACATTACAGACACAGGCGAATATGGACATAATAACGATAACGTCTGCAATGTATTGACCACTAGAGGGCACTAAAACACCATTTGATTTAGCTCACCCTTCTAATTTCATGAAATTCAACATAATGAATATCGTTAGTATTAATGTTCTTTTTAACTCCGTTACACTTACACCTTTTGTAGGTTGGGTCTTCTGTCACATAACTGTGTCGATAAACTTGCATGAAGACAAAGATGAAGACAAAAAGTAGCTGTGTCCCAAAGTGGAGTGCGCGGACTCCGAAGTGCGTATTTGAAGTGCGAATGCGTATCAGCGGCTCGAGGAAGGCTGTCCCAAACTGAAGTGCGTGGACTCCGAAGGGCGAATTTGAAGTGCGATTGCGTCACAGCGTCACAACGTATGTTGTCCCAATTCAGGATGCACCCTCCGAAGTGCACATTCCAAGGCCGAATGCGTCACCGCGGCGATGAAGGCTGCCGTAATTCAAAAGCAACTTAAAATGCGGTCTCCGATTCCCAGGAAAATGAAGTGTACATCTGATGGACACTTCGCACCCTACCATATCCCAGCATCACTTGTGCATATGACATGGAATTTATATTCAAAGAACATGACGGGTGAGAGTTCTGTTGGGGAATTCACATTAAAATGTAAGTATTGTGTTTTCATTTATTGAAATACCTAGTGAAACAAGTGTTAAAAGGTTTTTTTATTATTTAAAAAAACAAAGTCCACAAACAATAAGACAACCACTATATAAGGCAACAGTATTTCCCTTTGTTGTGTTTTGGAGGTGCTGTCATGAAAGATATCAAATAATTAACCAAACTTTAGCACTTCAGTATTTTGTATGCATGTCCTGCTGTGTCTTAAGATTGCAAACCTTTCTTTATAAGTGTTTCCATTTTCTCTTGTTTTAGGACTATTTTGGAGAAAGTGAGCCTGCTGGGGAAAAGACTTGTATAAATACAAAGTAAGCAAGTTAATAAACATTTTTTTTGTTGTTGCTGAAATTCATTGTGCTGTTGTTTTTAACATGCATGGTTTATTTGTTCTGATTTAGGATTGCAAGTGTCCTGGGACAGGTGAGGGAGTGAGTGGAAGCTGGTGGAGCTACTCAGGGAGGACATCAAACTCCAGAAAGAAACACAGGAGAGTGGAGAGAGACTGTTTTCTCTTCTTGAGAGAATGGTTAACAAATAAATTAAGTAACAATTCTCTATTAGGTGAGAGAAAAGAGTGGAAAAAATACGTACATTACAAAGTTTTAATATCTTTTTTTGGTCACATTGTCAATGAAACAACCTAATTTCTGTAGTTTATTTTTGTGATGTAAGTTAATAGATAAATAATTTTTGTACATTTTGTATTTTTGTATTGCATATTCACATGTGTAAATAAAAGAGAAGTAATTATGTACAATTTGTAAATTACAATGTGTACATTTTTGTAATGCAGCTATAATTTTTTCACAAAACACTCTTCTATACATTTATTTTAATTTGTCCTGTAAATAAAAAAAAAAAAAAATTGTTCTATACGTTACTGAAAACACTTTTTTACAACTATTTACAACATAGCTTAGGTTTAACATTAAAAAACAACACCAATTTTAAGTCCAGCCCTTCCCCCATGTGTTCTGGGGTCTTCGGGGAGGTGAATCTCTTGGTGGCGAATGGCCACCAGCTCCTCAGCAACAATGGAACGAGGCATGTTCAAACACTCTGGAGACCACTCTATATTATGTACCACATGCCAGCCAGAAAAGAAACACCAGGGTCTCGATTGTGGCACCCCATCCATGTTGCCGTTCACTTCTCAGAAGTTCCAGCAGCACTGTCAGGGCATCCCTGCTCAGCCGAAAATCAGGCCGTGTGTCACCATCATTAAAAAAAACCTGTCCAGCATTGGCACATTTAGGTTTATCCTGCAGTACAGGGGTCTGGTCTGATTTAGTGAAAGAAGGAAAAGACAAATTGTTTAGAGCTATGATGAAATAATTAGTAAAAGAAATATCAAGATACTTTAGTGAACTACTTTTACCACGTTGGGGAAATATATTTATATTTAAAACCTTAGTTTAAGGGATAGTTCACCCACCCAAAAAATTAGTCATCATTTTGCCCCCCACTAACTACCATAGTATTTTTTTCCCTAATAAAAAACTCATAGTAACCTACTTCATTGCTTCGTTACAGTCCACCACTGGTCATTTTGAAAATGAAACTAACATATTTTTGTCAGAATATTAACAAATTGTTACTAACCTCAGCTGCAAGCCATATCAAAGGCTGCATCTGAAGTACTCAGACCGGCCATACAGAGCTCTGTTCAGGTGTTACTGCTGCCGCTGAACATTGAGATGAACAATGCATAAATTTATTTATTTTTTATTCAGTTTTATTTTTATGGTTACTTAACTGCCTAAAATCAGGGTTGCAAACCTTTCTAAATATATTCACCATCAAGACAATAAACTATTATGAAATCGCACCTTGGTAATATATGCAGTCAGCATTTGAACTGTTACATATTTGTGTGTGCATGGTTTCGTATTTTTTTCATATTTATCATTACATTTTTCAAGAATGCATTTAAAATTGTAATCCAGCAAGGATGCAGCAAAACAATATAATTTACCTGGTCACGCTCTTGGCCAAGCCTGAGGTACATTCCCACCATCTCCTCCTGTAACAGAGCGAGGGAGATGTGAAGCGGGTGAATCCAAATGCAAAGCTTTATTCACGTTAGACAAAGACATGGTCAAAAACAGGCAGGGTCAGACATCGGCAAACAGGTATATAAGGAGCAAGACACAAGAGTAGTCCGTGAAGCAGACAAAGGTCGATGAACGGCAAATCTAATCCAAAGGCCTAGGCAAACGGGTAATCCGAGAAACATGCGAGAAATCCACAGGGCAGGCAGTGTGACAGACAAAACAAGATAAACAGGTGAGAATGCTAAACACAGGGAACTAGGGAACTAGGGAACGCTCCGTAAAGGCTGTTAGCACTAGGAGAGCGTTAAACGCAACAAACACAATCCACAATCCAATATTCGGCGAGATGCAAGGGGAAGTCCGGGGTTTATATAGAGCATCTGATTGGATACAGGTATGTGTGAGTAATCAGCACAATGGGTGATGGGAAACGTAGTCCGGGGTGTGGTGCAACAGTCAGTGTAATGTGAAATGCACAGGCGGCCTCTGGTGGCGGGAAGACCGGACAGGATTCATGACAGAGCCCCCCACCAAGGAGCCGCTTCCAGATGCTCCAAACAACAAACAATGCAGGGGAGCGGTGGGGCGGGGGCGAGACAAGGCAAGGGTCGGAGGGCCAGGTCCATGTGGAGGGTCTGGTGACTGAGACAGGACCAGCAGAGCAGGGTCCCAGGGCGAAGCAGATGGAGCAGGAGCCCACCAGGGCGAAGCAGATGGAGCAGGAGCCCACCTAAGCAGAGACCCACGGCAGAGACGGGGACCTGGGGAGAAAAGAGACAGAAGAGACAGACAGAGAAGCAAGAACAGAGAGGAAGGAAATGCAGTAGGCTTATTAGCAGTCTCTGTGGGGACTGAACAGGTAGACAGTTTATAACTAGGCTCGGGACAGGACAAGAGTTCGTGGGTGGCCTCTTTGTCTGGCTTGAGTTTATAATTTGCCTCCAAAACCGGAACAGGGAGAACAGAAAGTTCATACACGGCCTTCTTAGCCGTGACAGAAGGGGCAGAGAGTTCACTGACGCCTCCACAGCCGTGACAGGACAGGCTGAGAGTTCAATAACGGCCTCCATAGCCATGACAGGATGGGCTGATGGTTCATATGTGGCCTCCGTGGCCCTGACGGGACGGACAGAGAGGAATACCGCGACGGGCATCACATGGTATACGAGGCTCTGGGAGGTCAGACGTGATGTGACGAGGCTCTGGGAGGTCAGACATGACGTGACGAGGCTCTGGGAGGTCAGACGTGACGTGACGAGGCTCTGAGAGGACAGCTGTGACTTGACTTGACCCTGGAACAACAGCAGCGACTTGACTTGGCTCATGAAGATCAGCTGTGACTTGACTCATGAAGATAAGCTGTGACTTTGCTTGACTCAGGAACAACAGCTGTGACTTGTCTTGACTCAGGAACAACAGCAGTAACTTGACTTGGCTCATGAAGATCAGTTGTGGCTTTACTTGGCTCATGAAGATCAGCTGTGATTTGACTTGGCTCATGAAGATAAGCTGTGACTCTGCTTGACTCGGGAACAACAGCTTTGACTCTGCATGACTCAGGCATAACAGCTGTACCTTGACTGGACTCGGGAACAACATCTGTAACTTGACTGGACTCGGGAACAACAGCTGTAACTTGACTAGACTCGGGAACAACAGCTGTTACGTGACTTGACTCTTGAACAACAGCTGTAACTTGTCTGGACTTGGGAACAACAGCTGTAACTTGACTCGTGTAGCGATTTAGCTCAAAAGGGAAATGTGTATAAATAATTGCAATTAATTATGATTAATTACAATTATTTATATTAGCTGCCAGTAGTGACTGTAGCAGAATTAATTTTCCATCAACTAATCTGTTTGTCCAGCGAACATTCAGTATAATTTTATATCAACTCTAAGAAATTATATTTTCTTGGCCACACAAAATAACTTTCTTAAAGTACTATTGCATTAGAGCATGTAGCTTGAATCAGAATCGTAAATGGACAATAATTTACAAGGCAGAATCAGAATCAAAACTCATGTAAGTAACTTATGAGTTTTATTAACGAAGGACCAACACATAACTAATCTGAACCACCTGAGTGAAACCATCAGTGCTGTCTACAGCTTATACTAAACCTTTTGTTTAGTTAAATGTATGATATTTGCATTGCCTTGGTCATTGAACAAGTGTCCGAATGCAGTCTCGGGTGAAAGTCTTGATGGTTTGGAGCTGTGGTGGTTTTGGAATCGCCCAATCCCAAAAAATGAAGAAGAACCAAGAGCTGAGAGAGAGAAACCCAGCTGAAGTCCTGTGGTCTTTGGGGAATGGAAAGACAAGGCCGCAAGGCCTGGCGCAAGCTTAGGGAGGTCCCAAAGAGTTCTAGCTCATCTTGTGACTTGACTCGAGAACAGCAGCTGTAACTTGAATGGACTCGGGAACAACAGCTGTAACTTGACTTGACACGACACAGGAAGAGCAGCTCTGACTTGACTTGACTCAGGAAACACAGCTGTGACGTTACATGACAGAGCTTTGTCTTCACCGCCATTTTGTGAACAGGCTCTGCTGTCACCACTATTACATAAGCGCGCTCCAGTGCGGCCGCCATTTCACGAGCAGGACTCAACACCGGAGTAGCGATGATTATACAAGAGTGTCCCAGAGATTGCAGTTGACTAGACTTTGCGGCTGTCCCAATCACAATGTCACGGTCCTCCTCCGCGACACCCACAGTGAAAGACGAGCACACACACGGCATTGCATAGTCCAAAAATTGGGCGAGTGATGAACGCGGACCCTCACGTCTGAGCACAGAACTGAGAGGTTGATTAACGCCGTCACAGAAAATTTCTATTAAAATACAGTTAGGGATATCTGAATGGTTTGCTATGGCCAAAAACTATATTCTTCCATGCACTTCGAAGTGTGTGCACTCCACTTTGGGACACAGGTTACGTGTAATTAATCCACACAAAGGTAAATCCACACAAGAATGGCTGGTGACACATGTAGACGTTAATGAAACCCGACAAACTAGAACTGAACAAACAGGAACTTAAATACACAGGCAAATAAGGATAATTAACTAGACACAGCTGAACAAAATGTTGAAATCAAATCAATAGCCATGACAACAAAACAATGTGGGGAAAACAGTGCAAACAGAGTCCAAACAGAGTAAGGGTGTGACACATGCAGAAAAAAGAAACATATTTATTGAAACATATATTTCTTTAGCCAAACAACCAGTTTTATTGTATTTTTTATGTACTGAACATCTCATATTTTATAAAAATGTTACTTTTTATAAAATATGAGAATCCAGCTGTTGCTCTCAGGCAACATTGTTCCATCGTGGATCACAAATATACCCAAACCATCACATCATGTTGTTGGAAAGGCGGGGCTTAGTGCACCTGTCGATCATAGCCATGACGCAGCAGAATGAAGTGAGAGAGAGACACGTCCCGGGAGCGGGAGAGATAATCTCCCTTTGTGTGTTATTGTGTGTGTCTGTGACTAATTGTGAGTACCCGCTCGCCTCTATAGACTGTTCTTGTTCATCCTAATATTCTGTTGCAGACTGTGGGCTATAGAGATCATTCTGTTCTGCCCAGACACCTAGACAGGAATGCTGAATCGTCGCTGAGAGAGCATGTGCTGGTGGAGTTTCTGGGTAAGATGCTCAGTGAGCTTCAAGTAATGAGAGACCACATACAGATGAAACTGCCAGCTAACGGGAAGTCACACAGTCAGTTCAGCCTCCTAATTATCATATTCCTATGCCTGCTGGCTATCCAGATGAATCTTTTTGACTGACTTCCTGCATATTAGTTCTGACACCTACTGACTCCAGGAATTATCCCCATGATCTAAGATGGTATCCAGAACAGAGGTTTGGGCCTGTGAGAGCTGCCCATCTGCCTCACCCTCATGAAAGCTAAGAGCGTAGGAGACCTGGATATCTGATGCCTATGCACAGAACCTCTACCCTGCATCCAGACGACAGAGAGTTCACCTATCGCAGTCCTACTCCATCCATTCCAGACTTCATCACATGGGACTCTAGTGAATTCACCAGATTAAAGATTGCTCTTGAGAACCTTTTACCTCCTGATGCTACAGAGCTCTTCCGCTATCAGATATTGATGGATCATCTGAGATTGGATGAAGCCCGTCTGGTAGCTGACTCCTATCTCAACTCACCTTTCCCTTATAGCGATACTATGGCAGCTCTAACGGAGAGGTTTGGACAACCTTACAAGCTAGCCCTCAGAAGGATAGCTAAAGTGATGGACGCTCCCGACATTCGACGAGGTGACACAACATCCTTTGACAAGTTCGCCTTGCAAATCAGATCCCTTGTCGGTATGCTGGAGACTTTGGGCCATGAAGGTCAGGCTGAATTGAGGTGCAGTTCGCATGTGGAGAGGCTGCTAAGCAAACTTTCTCCGGAAATGAGGTCTGAGCTCAGGAGACACATGTTTCGTCGTCCCGGTGCAGTGTACAACCTCCTGTACTTCTCAGAATGGTTACAATATGAAGCCTGGTGTCAGAGCAGTGAAAGTCAGATTTCAGACCGCAGACGGAGGCTAGAGCAGAAGATGGACCGAGGGAGAGCAGGGAACACTGCCGGCCGGTCAGTTACCATACTTCATGGATCAGACGAGTGCTCTGCTAAACCACCACCGGGACCGGCTCCGATCTCGCTATCCAGTTCAGGGGTCCTCAAAGCACAGGTCAAAGCTTTTTGTCCTTATTGTGACAAGACCGACTATTACCTCAGTCAATGCCCTACCTTCAAGTCCTTCAATAAACAGCAAATCATAGATTGGATCCAGACGAATCATCACTGCTGGCGTTGCGGATGTGCACACCAAGCGGCCAAATGTACCCTTAAGAAGCCATGTAGTATCTGCAAAGGCAGACATTTGCAAATCCTTCATGAAGTCAACTCCAAACCCATGATTGAAGGTTCTTGTCTGGTTAATTCAGCAACCGAGACTCTGTATTTAGATAGACCTATGGGATGTAGGAAAGTTCTCCTCAAGGTTGTTAGAGTTCTGCTTCGTCACTGAGACAAGACCCTGGATACCTATGCCGTCCTTGACGATGGTTCGGAGAGGACAATTCTCCTTTCCCCTGCAGCGACTAAACTCAGAATCCATGGTCCTGAGGAGAGCCTAGCCCTGCATACTATCCGCCAGGATGTACAAACTGTGGCTGGAGCTGCAGTTTCCTTCCAGATTTCTCCAGTGACTCAGCCACAAAAGATATTCAGAATTTCAGCTGCCTTCACTGCTGAACGCCTCTGTCTGGCAGACCATTCTTACCCTCTGAGTATCGTGGAGAAGAATCAGCACTTGAGGAACCTTCCCTTGCAGTCTTTTGAGGGAGTACACCCACTGCTGCTAATCGGAGCTGACAATACTCACCTCATTACCCCCATATCACCTGTTCATCTAGACCCCTCTGAAGGACCTGCAGCTATTCAGACAAGACTTGGATGGACATTGCAGGGACCTGTAAAATTCTTGAAAGATCAGCTAGCAACACAACAGGTCTTCTTCTTGTCCCTCACCCCGTCCGAACTACAGCTGAAGAGGGATGTTGAAAGGCTCTGGCAGATCGATGTCTTGCCATACCGCTGTGAGAAGCAAGCTACCCGATCCAAGGAGGATCGAGAGGCTATCAGTCTCTTGGTGACCTGCGACGAGAGGATCCTCCAGATACTTATGAGTGGCAAGTCCTTCCCTTTGGGACTACGTGCAGCCCCTGCTGCGCAACCTTCGCCCTCCAGCGACACGTGGCTCTGCACAGTACTCCTGATGAAGATGTGAGATTCTCAGTGGATAAATGCTTCAATGTGGACAACTGTCTACAAAGTTTACCTTATGTACAAGGAGCACGTCAGTTAGTTGATAAGTTATGCACCCTCTTATCCACTGGTGGTGTCGACATCCGACAATGGGCCAGTAATGTGGTGGATGTTGTCAGTCACCTACCTTCAGAAGCCAGGTCCACTAAGCTGGAGTTGTGGTTCTCTCAAAACAAAGCTGACCCACAAGAATCAACCTTGGGCCTGAGCTGGCACTGTGAGTCAGACCACTTGGGGTTCAAACACAGACCTGTCACACACAATGCCTTGATGATGCAGAGCATTTACCGGGTGCTAGTGAGTCAGTAGCTTTGGATGATCCACCGGGACTGGGATGATCCACAACTCCCTAGTGAGCTCCAGCAAGCATGGACAGCCTGGGAAGAGGAGCTTAAATACCTTCCACAGATAACACTCCCTAGATGCTATAACCCCTCCTACATGGATCATTCAGATGTACGCTGGGAGATCCACATCTTTAGTGATGCCTCTGAGAAAGCATATGGGGCTGTAGCCTACCTGCTTTCAGAAGGTTACCAAGGGGAACTCCACCTTGCCTTTCTTCTATCACAATCCAGTGTGGCCCTGCGAAAGCAACAGTCAATCCCGAGGCTCGAGCTCTGCGCCGCTCTGATAGGTGCACAGTTGGCAAAGTTGCTTGCAAATGAGCTCACGCTGAAATTGGACAAGATCACCTACTGGACGGACTCCACCATTGTGCTCCGCTGGCTCCATTCCGAGTCCTGCCGCTACAAGGTCTTTGTAGGCACCCGGGTAGCGGAGATTCAGAAGTTGATCAATCAGGTAGAATGCCGTTATAAAAAATTCTGAAGGAAACCCTGCCGACGATCTGACTCGTGGGAAGAGCCTGCGAGATCTTATTGGCACCAACAGATGGCTTCAGGGTCCAGAGTTCCTACTGCAACCTCAGGAGGAGTGGCCCTCTCACCCCACCTCAAGTGTTCATGACTCTGAAGATACCACTGAACTTAAAGGAGGACCATTCTGTGGGATAACTATCACTATGCCATTGATCCCAGATGGAAAAGAATACAGCAGCTGGACAGATTTGGTGGAGGCAGTCACACAAGACCTGCATGGGGCGGCTGCACAAGGATGATTCCCCTCTAGCTAGTACCTATAGAGAGGCAGAGACTGTAATTCTGAGAAGGATACAGATGGACAGTTTCCCTGAGGATTATCGGCTGCTGAAAACCAAGAAGCCAGTTCGCTCAGATAATCGATTGATGTGTCTTTCTCCAGAGTTTGACCCAGAAAATCAACTCATACGAGTCGGAGGACGACTGAGGCGAGCAGAGACCCTTGACCCACATACAATGCACCCTATTTTACTCGATCCTCATCATCCAAACACTCAACTGCTTATTAAGGACTATGACACTCGACTTCATCACCCAGGAGCTGAGCGAGTGTTTGCTGAGCTCCGCAGAAGAGTGTGGATTCTGAGGGGCAGAGAGGCCATTAAGAAACATCAAAAGTCATGCATCGAGTGTTGTAAGTGGAGGTCAAAACCAGCAACTCAGCAGATGGTTGATCTTCCTCCTCCAAGGCTCAGACTATTTAAGCCTGCATTCTATTCAGCGGGAATGGACTGTTTCTGACCTTTTATAGTAAAACTGGGACGCCGGATTGAGAAGAGGCGGGGTCTCCTATTCAAGTGTCTCACCACTCGTGCAGTGCACATAGAATTGCTAAACTCTATGGACAGTGACGCCTTTCTGATGTCGCTGAGAAAGTTCATTGGCCGACGTGGCCAGCCTGCAGAACTATACTCCGACCAGGGCACAAACTTCCGAGGTGGAGATACCGAACTCCGAGAAGCCTTCAGTAAACTCAGTCCAGACCTACAACGGCTGTTAGCCAAACAAAGGATCAGTTTCCACTTCAATCCTCCGGCTTCTCCACACTTTGAAGGCGTGTGGGAGAGGGAGATCCGGTCGATAAAAGCTGCTCTGCGTACAACTCTAGGCTCAGAAACCATGTCTGAGGAAGTACTTCTGACAGTTTTGATCAAGGTCGAAGCCGTCCTAAATTCAAAGCCTCTAGGATACGTCTCGGCAGATCTAGCTGATCCAGATGCAGTTACACCAAATTGCCTGCTGATGGGGCGGCCAGATGGCTCCTTACCCCAAGTGGTGTTCCCAGAGTCTGAACTCCTCACAAAGCAGAGATGAAGATTAGCCGACAGATTCTGGATGGCGTTCATGAGGCATTACCTACCAACAATGCAGACAAGAGGCAAGTGGCAAGAATCCTCACCTGACCTTGAAGTGGGCACTGTAGTCATGTTAGTTGACCCCCAACTACCTCGGTCCTTGTGGCAAATTGGAAGAGTCACGAAAGTCTTCCCGGGAGTAGATGGACATGTCAGAACAGTGGAAATTCAAGTAAAAGACAAACCATACATTCGGTTTATATACTGTGAAGTTTATATAAAAGTACTTTAATTGGTTGTTGTGAGAGATTTATTGCAAGTATTCGGGCACTTTCGGTTTGATGTGCCGATTATGTTTACATAAAAGAGCACCGCAGTAGATTGTGTTGTACATCACCACAGAACAATGATACTGGATATTGTATTTACATACCATTATATTGTATAGATTAATGTGATTTGTTTCGATACAGAAGTAATGTTATGCTGATCATTTCTTTATTTCTGTTTTACTGTAGAACCACACACATACACACATACACCCTTCAATGCATCTTCAGTGTTCAATAAAACCTCTTTGATAAATTATGTTTACCGGCTGATCCACTCCTGTGTTCTTACCGACACACCAAGAGGAAGACTAAGGAAATTAGAACCACCTCAGAATACAATCCTAGTTCAGCTTCTTAACACATGTTATCATACTGTATCAAAACAAAAATTACAATGAGTGTTGTTTCAAGGTAAAACATTCAAAATTACCATAACTTTATCTTAATATGCACCTTATCATAGCAAGCATGCACATAAACACACAAAGACCTGCATGTGCACAAGCACATGGCACCTCACTGCTTGTGAAAGAAAGGAAGCAAACCCTCTAAGCAGAAAAATAATAATATGTGCTGATATAGTATGTGAATTGCTATTCTTAAAAATGCATTACAAAATCAAGCAAAAATGCAAAAAGATTTAATTCTAGCTCTTTTCCTTACAAAAGTAATTTACTTGCATTATAACCTAGTATGCCTGCATGGCCTTACATGATTCCATTACAGTACAATGTTGCCTTGAGGCAACATGCCATTTTTTTTTTTTTTTGTAATTTCCAATGATGCATTTGATGATATATTATGTAAAGTTTTTGAAAATACTTCTTTACTTTGTGAAGGTAACTCTTTTTGTAGTCATATGCACCAAAAGTGATGATAAATACACCTATCATAACTACCTTCCTCCTGGAGGTCAGTCCCAATTGGATGCCTGATTGAAACAGGTGAGAAATTTTTCAAGGGCCCACGGCTCTGATATAGAAACAACCAGGTACCAAGTGTGGGATGGAAC
>JAHKKF010527641.1:29294-55888 GCA_019740295.1 Labeo calbasu | reverse complement strand
CTATCTATCTATCTATTTATCTATCTAGCTTTCTGACAGACTGAATTCAAACTTTAAACTTTTGAAAACTTCATAAACTTCTTAAACTTTTCAAACTTTTTAAACTTTTCAAACTTCTCAAACGGTTTACAATTTTCAAACTTTTTCAAACTTTTTAAAACTTTCTGGTCCCGCTTTCTCAAGCCAACTTAAAGTTTGTCTTGACAAACTTTTTTATCTAGTTATTAATTGCAGTTTCTCACAATTTTGACTTGTCACAATTTTGACTGGCCTCAATTTTGATGTTTTTTTTTTTTTTTTTTAGAATTATAACTTTAAGCTCTCTTTCAGCCTTTTTGCTTAATTGTCTGAACACAATTCAGATTTTTTTTCTTGCAATTGCGAATTTATATTTCACAATTGCAAGTTATAAACTCAAAACTGCATAAGTTTACATCTCAATTTTGACTTTCTCAGAATTATAACTTTCAGCTCACAGTTCTTCAGAATTCTTCAGAAGTTTACAAATCATATTTTTGACTTCTTTAATAGAATTCTCAGTTTTAGCTTACAAATTTTTCGTAATTCTAAGCTTACATCTCGCAATTTTGCTTTTTTTCTGCAATTGCAAGATTATATCTCACAGTTGCAGATTATAAACTCATAATTGCAAGTTTACATCTTGCAATTTTGCCTTTTTTCGAAATGCTTTGTTTACATCTAACAATTTAGACTTGTTTTCACAATTGCAAGTTTATATCTCACAACTGCACATTATAAACTCGTAATTGCAAGTGTACATTTCATAATTTTGACTTTTTTTTCAGAATTACAACATTCAGCTTACAACATTTACAACAGAATTACAACATTTTTTTCAGAATTCTAAGCTTGCTCTTAGAATCTTACAATTCTGCCTTTTTTTGTCAAAATTTAGTAAAAAAAAAAAAAAGAGTAATAATATCTAATATCTCACATTTCACTTTACATCTCAAGTAATTAAAAGTAAATTTTGAGGGTTTTTTTTCAGAATTCTAAGTTCACATCTTGCAATTTTTACTTTTTTTTTTTGGAATTCTGCGGTTGCATCTCACCATTTTTTTAGCAATTGTGAGGCTACGTTTACACGACAATGATGTAGCCAAAAACTGAAAAGTTTTTCCCTTGCATTTTTAAAGTTTCATGTAAACACGACAACAATTTAAAAACTATTCGCATTGACGCATATACACGAAAACTGCCAAAAATACTGTATTACGTATGCCAGGCCAGTAGTTGGCGCGCTGTTTGCTCGCGCTTGCCTTTAAAATTGACACGTACTGCGCATGTCTACATACCTAACACGTTCTACGCACGCACATGACGTCACCGTTTTTAAAGATTCCCGTATTGGGTGTTTACACGGAGATGCAGAGCACAAATTCCAAGTATGGGTCGCCATACTTGGTCACACGTCATGTCGTTTCCTTTCCTTTTCTTTCCTTTGGAATTCTAAGCTTACATCTTGCAATTTTGTTTACATCACACAATTCTGACTTTGTTTGTTTTACATCTTAAAAATTTGTACCTCAAAGACTGCGAGAAAAGGGCAGAATTTTGAGATAAAAAGTTGCAATTACATTTTTTATTAATCCATGGTGGAAGCAATCTTCCACAGTAACATAACATTACATTTATATAACATTTGCTAAAGACTTAACCCAAATGAAAGTAATTACAGTGATGTTCATTGCTAATCTATACATTTTCCTGCAAAATGGTAACAGTAATGGAAATGAACATCTGTTTGTCACTGGTAATCGCTACTGTACTGACCACTGTCAGATAAAGTTCAGGTTGGAATTCTTCATATCTGGCATATTATTCATATTCATACCAGGAATCCTCATATCTGGCTCACAAGATCCACTTTCCTGCAGAGTTTAGCTCTAACCCTAATCAAACACACCTCAGCATGCTAATCAGCATCTTCAGGGTCATTAGGAAATCACAGGTAATTGAGTTTGATCAGGATTGGCTTTCCAGGGCACGATTTAAGGAACCCTGATTTAAACAGTCAGATTTTGAGACCAGCCACAATATCACCATCAATTCAACCTCTGTTTTTCAACCTGGTGAGCTGTTTTCTGGGGCTTTGGTAGAAAGCATAGCCTTTAGCACTTCTTGTTAGGTCACAGGAGACTATTTGGAGGGTGGAGATTTCCCTTGGGCTCCTGAAACTGCACCTGCTGTTAACTGACAAATCATGACCACTGTTACCTTGGTGATCCAAGAGAAATTAGAGCCTTAAAAACGCTCAAATAATTCCCTGTTCCTGCATTCCGAACACTTCTCATACATCAAAACAACCATTTAACCAAACTGTAAAACAAAAAGCTTCATTGAGTTTTTGCATCGTCAGGCCTGACAAACTCATCACTTCACGACTTCAATCAAGATGGCGTTTTACACTTGAGGCAGTCTGGAAAATACCAGTCCCACGATTTTACGTGATCAACAAGCAGTGATTACCTCCATCTATTATCAGGCAATCTTTAACGGCTTACAAATGGCCCTCGTTTAGCTGTTAGCACGACGTAAAAGAAGCCCCTGGCCATAGCGGGATTCAGGCAGAGCTCGTAAAGAAGCACCCTCTCAGCAATTACACAGGGAGAAGGTAGAAACAAACTGTAAATGCTTTTTCCCAGCTGGGGGATTGTTGTTTGCACAGATACCCGCAGGCTGATATGTGCTAAGCTGCTGTTGTTTGACGGGTGAGAAAAACAGACAGCAGACACCTGACAATCCACAACATGAGTGAGCAGACAAACCCTGCTGCTATTAGAGAGAACAGCAGTCGCAAAAAAAAACCCTGTTCTGGAAATTTTGTGTAACAGGGTGTGGATTATTATTACTGTGGGACAAATGTTTCCTCTCATCAGAATTCGTAACCACTCATAATTAACATTTGTATATACACTATTAATCAAATACAGTAAAACACATTAATATTGTAACGAGAATTACCATAATTGTTCTATTAATATATTAATGTTATTTATTCCTGTGAATTTTCTGCATCATTACTCTTTAGTGTCACATGATCCTTCAGAAATCATTCTGATATGCTTCATTGCTCAAGACACATTTCTGATCAATGTTGAAAGAAAAAGTATATAATAATGCCATGTGCACTATAATGGAGAGATTACATAAGCCCGTTGACAGCCACCTGTTCCTATAGACAAACAGAAAAGGTTTTAAGTCTACTTTGGCCGACTAAGGAGTCTATAAACTGGCTTTGACCACGGCCAACCTAAACACTTGTCCTGTCTGGGACACCTGGAGACACATGGTATAAAATTCAATATTAAAGCGTTAATAATGACATATGTAAGTTCACATGCAAATATACAAGTCCCTGGTATTTTTATATTAAAAAGTAACTACTAATATTTGCAAAACCTACATGTTGTATTTCAGTACTGCATACATTTTCAGACATACATAATAAGACTATTCCAGTGGCCGTGGCTGTTCATCATTACTGTAGCTGTTAGTGCTGCTAACTCCCTCTGGACATTGCAGAGTATTAAAAACAGATTCAGCAACTTTTAATATGATCTGGATTCTTCAGTATGGCCTTCAGCTGTGGAGGAAATGGTGCTGAGTTTTTAAAGCTGCTGTATGACTTCTGTAAGATTTTAAAATACTCCTTCATATTCCAATGTATTTAAGAGACAAAGTATGAAAGCTGTCCATTACCATTCACATTTATCTCAGTGGCAGGTGCTTGGGTGGTGCAGGACCTCACAAAGTAGCCATCTTTGCTTACAGGCCAATTTCGAGTAGACGTCACAGTGACGTCATTTGCAGCTGCGCGCGCATAGTGGTTGCAGAAAAACACTGGTAGCAAGTGGAGGTAAACAGGTAAACTCTTTGGAATAAGAGAAAAAAATATATTTTCGTGCCTTTTGATGTCAAAATCGGAATGCAAATAATTTTTGTACAATACTGTAGTCAAAGACGCCATTTGAAGCTAAACACAGATGTCTAAACGGACATACTATGGATGAAAACTGCTATGGTTACTCTACTTTTAAAGCATAAATTTGATTTAAACAATAGGTCTACATGATATTCACATATGCTGTTCATATGGGGATGTACTGTATTAGCCCTACAGTTAACGTTACAGCATGAAATATTATTTAAACCTATTACTATTAACATTTTTTTTTTTATCTCATAATTCTGATTTTTGCTTCTCACAAATGCAAGTTTATATTTTCTAATTTGGACTTTATAACTCGATTTAACAAAACTAGTGAGCTTGTTAATTCTGAGGGGAAAAAAGCAGTTGAACCGCCACTTGAACCGGCCATAAAAAACGTCATCCCTGTTTCGGGTCTGTAAGACTATCCCACTATCTAACGTCAATTTCGTTGAATAACAGTGCTGTTGTAATATGCGAATAACATTTTGAAAATGACATCTAATCAATATAACCTATACTCTTTTTAAATCTAAGTATTTTGTGCCGTATCCTTGTTATTCTCTAGCTGTAAAGGCGATCTCTCCGGGTTTTCTGTAACCATGCTGCGCACGCATCCCAAATGTTTACAAACAGATAATTGGTCTATAGGTGCTCAGTTCTTGCAATCTTTTAACCCAAGCCATAAATGTTCGCGAATCTGATTTCCATGTTTCTTAAAGCCCATTTCAGAGCCTTCCAAAAACAAAACAAAACAAGCAATCACACATACATTTCTACCATAAAATAATTAAACCGCCCCTATTATGCCATTTTTAAGGTTCCTAATATTTTTTGGGAGTCTCCTATAATAGGTTTACATGCATTTGCAAGTAATTCTCAAACAATTTGTTCGAAGCAGTTCAAAGATTCAGTCCCTCTATACCTCTCCTTTTCGTGAACCTACTTTGCTCTGATTGGTCAGATGGCCTAGTCTGTTGTGATTGGT
The DNA here is from genome assembly GCA_019740295.1 of Labeo calbasu. Classification (NCBI taxonomy): domain Eukaryota; kingdom Metazoa; phylum Chordata; class Actinopteri; order Cypriniformes; family Cyprinidae; genus Labeo; species Labeo calbasu. Next base: position 50,948 of record JAHKKF010527641.1, on the reverse strand, counting down.
CTACCGCGTACAGCATATATCTGAACCGATACTCCCATTGCCACAGTTCCGTATTTTGAACACATGATAGAAAATATAAACATCTATTATTTATTATACTTACAGGTTGTGATTCAGTGGAGCCAGCTGGTCCAAATATACTGAGCCATCTTTCAAGAGCAAGCGTTTTGAGAAACTCATGTTAAACTCTCAGAGATTACAGAAGTAGACGTCATTAAAAAGACATGTCCAACGCAGACTATAGGCGGTCCTTATGCAAATGTATTAGCCTGTGATATCAGGGTTGCCAGGTTTTCAAACAAAACCCACGCAATTGCTACTCAAAACTAGCTCAAAAGTAGCCCAATCCCGTTTCGAGGTAAAAATCACATTCTGGGGGGTAAAATACACAATTTTGGTGGGGTTTCCCTGGTAAAATTAGCATTCTAGGGGATAAATATTACGTTATTGGGGTCGCTTCAACCCATGGACATGAAAAACAACCCGCGGCAACAGTATGAAAGTAGCCCAATTTCACGACATGTGCGAAATGTAGCCGTCACGGAAGTGGGATTCAAATTACTAACAACTCATTTAGGCTGTTCAGAGTCAATTCTTTATTTTGGGAGACAATAACTTCATATATCGTGCAGTTTCAACTTTACAACTTTGCAGATTGTTTACATTAACTTATAGCTACTTTACACACTCCATGAAAGGCAATATTTGAAACGGCATAATAGGGCAGTTTAAATAATATATTATAATATCAGTAAATGCGCAGTTTGTGTGACTCAGAAGGAATTTTAATTCTGACAAAATACACAATGTGTCTTATGGCAGTAGAACATTTTTACTAGTTACAGCAAACCTAATCAGTAAATACAAGAAATATCACAGAGAAAAAAAGGATTATTTTAATACATTTGGATTAGTATTTATTTATTTATTTATTTATTTTACTTTGCCATATTTAGATGTCGTAAGTTTCATAAACAGTAAGTGGCTATACTACAGTATGTTCAATTAAACTTTTTTAATTTAGTTTGAGTGCTATCATATACAGGCTGAATGTGCTTATTGTAAAACCCCATTATAAACTTTTTTAAAGAAATTAAAACTTGGCTTGGTAATGAGCATGAGAGGTTAAAACCCTTGTTTTAGAAGCCTTTAAACTGTTCAACCCTTGTATGCTGGGTAAAGAACTTGACTTTCCTAATACCAGCCATGCCAGAGTTGCAGGCTTTAGCAAATAAGATTAGTGAATTTTACATATGGTTCTCAACATGGGCCCTAATCCCAGTTTGAAAGTGGGCTGGATTTCCCTGCTATAAAAATGTCTTCATTGCTGACAGTATAAGCTTTAAATAAATACAGTATTACTTTAACCATGAAAAATGAGATTTGCTTTATTCCCACTTAATCTGTATATGTAGCAGCACTAAATGTACTTTTGATATAAGGAGAAAAGACAAAGAAATCATGATTCAAAGAGATATTCTTTTGATAAATATCAACCATTGACATGTAATTGTCTTTAAACTTTCTCTTTTCTTTAGCAAAAGATGCACTGATGCATTATACAAGTAAAAACTTTAAATTAGGCTCCCCGCTAAGATTGTGCCAACTTGTATAGAGCAAGACGGAGCAATCCTGGCTCCTAACAGAAGTACAACAAGCCTCATTTAGTAAAGATGGGAAATCACTATTCCCACATTAGTAGCAGATGGTAATATTTATCCCCTGCTGGCATCAACCTTAAAATAAGCATGATCTCAGCTCAAGAGGACAAAAAGAGATAGAGATCCTCTATTTCCACTATGACCTTGACCCAGTGTCATCCTCATAATCACAGTAATGGGGCATGAGGACCTCCAGTGGGATTACAATGACCTCTCTGTTGTCTGTCCTTGTTATCCAGTACCATCTACAATGTATAATAAGTCCAGTCTTACCTGGCTTTAACCATAAAGAAAGCTCTAAACGTAGAGGAACTCACGCATGTCTGAGGTGCGGTGGGTCAACCGGTTTGGCTCTTAGAGATAAGGATGGTTATATAGCTCTCTCCTCTTATTTCTTTTTCTCATGCTGAATCTGTCTCCTTAAACTCCTTACCATAAATTTCTGTACAGGAAAAAAACACCATTTTAAACATGCTTCTTGGCAACACTGAGGTTAGTGTCTGGGAACAGGTAAATGGCAAGTGTTCTGGATGAATTGCAAATATAAAAAAGGCAGCCATTAGTGATGTACTGACAAAGGTAAGTGTGAAGTGTCAAAATAACAACACTTACCACAGGGAGTCACACAACTCAACGGGTGAATGTGTCAAGTCTCCCAGATGAACTGCAAAAAAAAAGGCACTCGTTAGTGATTTGCTGATGAAAGGAAATGTAAATAAATTTTCAAAAAAGGAAACACTTGCTTAAAGTCGCTGCCTCTTCCTTCTAAATGCCCTTAATGTTCTTGCAGGCCTCCCAAGCTCTTCACATCTTCGAAGGTAGGCCTGGTACGCCTATGCACTTAGCTCAGGACTAGCAATAACCAGTTGTATTTCCTCATCAGACCATTGTGCTCCACGGGTTCCTCTTGAAAGCCAAGTCCGGAAAGTTGGGGAGATGGCGGCCGCTTTGGAGGTTCCGTAGAGGTGGGTTTGTTTGGCTTTGGCTGACGTGGGGCAGCTTGTGTGGCACAGACTCGTGACGGCAGGTTGGGGCAGGGTGTGTGTAGTAAAATTAGGGGAGACAGGATGTGCATTTTTTTTTTGTTTGTTTGCTTGTGCTGATAGGCATCTCTGCAAGGAGAGTTTCTAATGCAGTGAATGATATGGCACATCTGATCAAGGTGAGAACTCTCAATCTGCTATCTGTCTACTGTCTTTTGAAAGGCATTGGATGACTACCTCCATCCACGGCATCCCATTGTCCTTGCATCTCTGCAGGTTGGAGGAATAACACAGACCCCGTCTGCACATACATCTCCGACAAGTGTGCTGGATGTGCCTCTGTGGCCTTGTACAGTTTAATGTAGTCTTTTTTGATCCACCTTGCTTTTGGATGACTTTGTTTAAGTTAGTGCCGGGAAGTACTCGAATTCCACAAAGCCAAAATCTAGACAGGTGTAGAGGTTGTGGCCTGCTTCTTGTGCCATTTCCATAGCTCGGTCAGTGGGTATCCAAAAGCTTTTCTCTCTGCAAGGTCTCTGCAGAATTCTTCGGTTGTTCTGCACTCAACTAACTTTAAAAGCACAGGAAGAGTATTTCTTTTGAGGCTTTCAATAGCAATTCATTTCTGTCATACAGGTCACAAAGAAGGACCCGCACGAGAGCCTTCCCGAGGACAGCCAGGCCTGCCTGCAGCGTATCCGAAAACGGAAAAAATCTCTCCACCCTTATCACCTCAATCCACATTTTCATCTGAGGCAGTGACTTGCTGACGCTGGCGCTACCAACGGGTGACAGGCCCAGGAATCCTCGCCTCCTTTTCATGCTGTTGGAGTCTGCGGAATAGGTTCCAAGGCTGATGGCAAACGGAAAGGGCCAGTTTCAGTTGGAAAGCTATTCAACTGTTTGTAAAACCACCTTGACCGTGATGGTTTTTGAGCAGGGATTCAAGGGTGTTGGTGAGGTGGGTTGCACAACATGCCGCAGGCCAAACCAATGGCCATTATTCCTGAACAGCAGAAGCATCAGGGTCTGCTCAAGCAGGTGATGAAGGGCTGGTGGGTTGAAAAAGTTACATGCTTCGAGATAAATGGGATGCGGCCCTGTAGCATCAATACCACCTCGATCCTGGCATGTGCGTGGCAAAGGCACTTCCTGGCAAAATCGTCCATGTGTTGTCTTCGGGTGCTTGTAGTTTGGTTGCAAAAACATCTAGCACTGAGTTGATCACTTGAGCAGCGTTGAAACACCGGATGCAGGTGTTTTTTCCCGTTGTGATGCAGCAGATATTTAGCAGGTAACCACCATTGACAAATGCTAAGGTGTGCCTGAATGTTTTGGTTAGGGCAGATATCTCGGCAGAATAAATTCTGTTCAATGGAGGCGTTTCTTTAATGAGTACCAGTGCAATTGAAGGTTTGACCCTACAACTTTGCCACCATCAAAAAATGGCATTGGCATTAGGCATTGACTAAATTCTTTCAACAGTACAACAATGCCATCAATGTCGTAGGCATAGTCGATTGTATCCTTCACATTTATCACCAAAGTGGGGAAAAGGGGGATGTGGAAATCCTCGTCCCTCAAGAAAATTTCCACATCACTGTGGCTGTAGAAAGCGTCAAGGATATTCTTTGTGTCGAGTACTGCCTTTATCTGTGTACTCAACAGTGAGGTCAATGGTCTCTGCCATGATCAAGACTTGTAAACTGAATATACAGGTACCTATAAAAATACCAAAAGAGCGAATTAGTGCTGACACTTTGGATAAAGCTGATAAAACATTTGTGAGAGGTCAAAAATCAAAGTACGAGACTGACAGATGTAAAGGAATGGTCAAAGAGCAAGAATAATCCTACAAACCTTCTGACATACTGAAAAAGAATCAGAATCATAAACATCCATGAGAGGCCAAGATTACTTGAAGACTACCGCAATGTACCACAATCTTCAAAACATTTAAAATATTGATAAAGAACCAGGATCAGGACTGAAAAAGCAGATGAAAATATCCAGGAGAGGCCAAGATTCCTTCAAAATGACTGAAATCAGGACCAAAACAGTGGAAAAGAATGTCCAAAAAAAGCACAAGAACCATGTAAAGCATGAATAATCTTCCAAAATGGTTGAAAATTTTAAAATGAACCAGTATCAGGAATTAAGAAACAAATGAAATCGTCCATGAGAAGCCAAAGTTCTTTGAAAACCACTAAAATTATAACTGAAACGTCAAGGAACATGGCCAAAATGCAAAGGAACCATTAAATGCAATGAATATTCCCCCAAAATGTGAACCAGAATGAAAACGCAGAGAAGAGCAGACCACCCAAGTCAAGATTGTCACATTTTTTTAAACACAATTAAAAAAAACTCACAAAAAGATTTAGATGGTGGAGAGCAGATTTCTGTTCTGTGTACTTGCTTTTTACTTTCACTTTTGAGATTTGCGATTACATGTACTCTGTGTGTATACTACAGAGCAGCAGTACTTACCACACAGTTTACCAGATTAGATGTTTGTCAGTGGTGCTCAGGATCTGCAAATCATTTGACATCGTCTTATCAGTCACCTCTCCTTTATCTGTCTTTGTGGTAAGTGAAATTTTATGTACTGTAATATAACAGTGTACCGCTAGCAAGCAGCTAACCATGTCCATTAGTGGCTGTATAGAACGTTATTGGTTTTCCATGCCTTTCCTAATACGGATACCCTTCGGGCAACTTAAAGCTTGTGTAAGAAAGCTTCTTCTTGAACCAAACTTGTTGTGAGATCAGAGGTCCATCTGCAAATGTATTAATAAATTACCCAACAGCTTGCATGAATTACAAAACACAAAATCTACTAAACTTTAGCTTTAAACATCTCCTTGAACGTTTTATTCTCTATTGGTCATGGAGGTTGTATTTTGTGTTTCTGTAGATACTGCGGCTCCCCGTTCAAACTCTTCTGCTCCTGCGTTCTGCTCTGAACATCGGAGTCCTGATTCGTTACAGACCTACTTTGTAGAATTCCAAATGTTTCCATGGTTTCTTGCCTGGGCATGTCACTCCCTGTCACCTTGGCAACACTCTCTGTTCTCCTGGTTCTTTATTCAGCACACTTTTGAGGAGAGATCTAAAAGTCTTTTCCCTTCTTCGCAGCAGGATTGTCACTTACAGAGGTGGGCAGAATGAAAACGGAGGAGATGTCTCTCAGTCTCAACAAGGTGTTAAGAAGACGCATTCTGAATACTGTTCAGTGTTGCTAGGACTTAATACATAGGGCTTATCGTGGCCTTAAAAATGAAAATAATAGTAATAATAATAAATAAATTATGCTTTCAGTCAATTTTTTTCTTTTTTGACAAATGAATCACACAATTGCACACAAAAGGAACAATTACATTTAACAGTAGAGACTAAAATGCTGTTTTAGTTTAGTCAAAGTAAGCCAATTTCTGAGAACAAGTACAGATTTTTACTCCAAATTTGCGTAATAGTGTCGAGTTTGAAATAACTTCCTTCCGTGAACTGATTCTTATTTCATAGTATTCAGTGATAAAGCAATCATGATTAGCATTGCGATACAAATATACATTATCCATATGAAAATGGCCTGAAGAACACAGATGAACCATATATTGTTATAATAGTGTGCTGATTCTCATCATGTTTCAGCATACAAAACAATTTCTTTCTGTGTTTTATTTGGCTACAGCGACAGCTGGATGTCTTGTCCATATAATGGATTATAATGGACTATAATGGAGTGTTGAGTATGAATGAAACAAATCACATGTGAAAGTTTAATGCTCCATAATGGTTCTAGTGCTGAATTATGTCATAATATTGCCAATATCGCGACACCCGTTTCTGCTGTTTCTTTATAATTACTTGTGAAATTTATTAGCAATTTTTGAAATTCTTTTTTTGGTTACACTTTATTTTGATAGTCCCCTTTAGACATTCTACTAACTATAAGTAACACTGCAACTACATGTCAACTAATTCTCGTTAATTTGCAACTACATGTCTACTAACTCTCAGAGCAGACTGTTAGGTTAGGTTTAGGTTTAGTAGAATAAGTTGACATATACTTGCAAAGTTTAGAAGAGTATTAGAAGATATTAAGCAGACAGTCTACTTATACTTTAATGACTAGTTGACATGCAGCTGCAAATTACTTACTGTTAGTAAAATGTCTAAAGTGGACTGTCGAAATAAAGTGTTACCCTTTTTTTTTAAGTGAATCAAATCTACATGTATAAAACATTTACAGCTTAATATTCAGTTTGCCTTGAAAATACGCCACATTATGAATATTAAATGCATTGTCAATGTTGTTTCAAGTTGAAGGACATGATGCTAACAGCCTTTTAAACCAACTGTACATAGTGAATTACTCAATTTCCACATTTATTCATTTCATCAGTGTGCTAAATTGAACAGCAGTCATTTTCTGTGGTAGATATCAAACCACATCTGAGGCCTCTGTAATGATCCTGAAATTATTTCCAAACTTGCCTCTCTTTGAAGTCTCACTTTCACACACAGCATATTCCACAATGGACCAGCTAACAATTTCTATTTGGAGGATTTAGAAAACAACACTTTCTCTATTTTTCTTTAGTGTTATTTCATATAGGGTCTGTTTATGCTAACATGCATTCACATATGAAAACATGTGTTAACAACAAACACAAAGTCAGCAGTGGGGATGCAATTCTTTAACATAAATTGTATGTCGGTTCTTAGTCTCTGCAACAGCATAGTGAGCATCTAACGCAGCTTTAATGTTCCTGCCATGTGAAAAGGCAGATGGAATCTTTCTCATTCTTTCATGGCGCATTGCAAACAAGATAATACTATCATAAATCAACCGCTGCTGTCTGATTCTGACATGAAACTTTTGAAAACACTTGGAAATCTTTCACAGTTGAGAAATGCATACTACTTTACAAACACGTTGCTGTTTTAGAGTCAAGCAAAACTGAACCTATTTACTTATATTTACATAAACATGTTCCTTCCACACAATTCACTGTTATTTCAAATGCTCTAACTAAAAATAACACTGTGAAAATAAAACAGGATGCAACACAACAGCCAAAACTGCCAAACTGATGCACAAGTACAGACCATCAGTAAAAAGGTGCACACAAACTGCAGGAATCCTGCATGAACATAAAGTCCAAAGTATACTATGAAAGGACAAACAGAAATATACTTTAAAATAATTTTGCTACAGGTGCACTACCATTCTCTAAAATGCAACAAGTTGAAGAAAGGTTTCAGGTCGGGGAAGTGGAAGTTCCTAAGGTCATCGTCTGACACTGTCTGGCTATCAGCTGGCGTTATTTTCTCTTTATGATCTGCTAAATAATTCAAACTTCAGTTTCTCTGTTAAATGTCATCCCACTCTGTCTATGCAGACAGGAGATGTATGAATTTAGTGAAAAGGTCCAGTTTGCTTTGTCCATGACAATGGAGTGGCTACAGCATGTGTGCTTGAGGTACAAGCAGTGTTTTTCCATTAGGAAGTGTCAACATTGTCCTCATGGTCTATGCTTCTGATAGCTCGCTTCACATTTTAAAACGAGTGAATGGATTTTTATGTATTTTACTGAAAATTATTTGTGTCATTCTTAGTTCAGCAAGGTTGTTTCTTGCTCAAAAAGTAGAGTATGGTGCTAGTTATGCCAGTGTTTGATTTCCAAGTTAAGCGATGCCATGAATATCGCAGTGATTTTAATGAGCTTTGTATTTAAACATCAAGTTTCCTATAGACCATGACATTACACTGAAACCTTTTCTTGTCTTAAAGCCTGCGAGAATAAGAGTGTTAAGACTGAGAATGGTTCTCCATATAGTGGACTTCAATGGTGCCCCAAGTTTGAACTTCCAAAATGCAGTTTAAATGCAGCTTCAAAGGGCTCTAAATGATCCCAACCAAGGAAAAAGGGTCTTATCTAGCAAAATGATCTGTCAATTTCGAAACAACTTGACAATCTATATAATTTTTAACCCCAAATGCTTGTCTTGTCTTGTCTCTACGACGCACAGTTAGGGTATGTCGAAAACCCCCCCATCTCATTTTCTTCTTCACTGTCAAAATCATTGGTTTTACCTTTTTTTGTAAAGGGTGTTTGATCTTCTTTGCATGTTCACTTTGTAAACACTGGATCGGTACTTCTGCAGTGATGTAGGACGATTTTGAAGTTGGGGAAGAAAACGAGATGGGAGTTTTTCGACATAACTTAGCTGTATTGACTGTGTTGAACCAGAAAAAAAAAAAAAGAGTTCAAGCAAGACTTAGACTTAGACAAGACGAGCATTTGAGGTTAAAAATTATAGAAATTGTTATTTTGTTTCGAAAATGACTGATCGTTTTGCTAGATAAGACCCTTTTTCCTCGGCTGAGATGGTTTAGAGCCATTTAAAGCTGCATTTAAACTGCATTTTGGAAGTTTAAACTTGGGGGCACCATTGAAGTCCATTATATGGAGATAATTCCTGAATTATTTTCCTCAAGAAACATAATTTCTTATCAACTGAAGAAAGAAAGACATGAACATCTTGGATGGCAAGAGGGTGAGTAAATTATCTGTAAATTTTTGTTCTGGAAGTGAACTTCTCCTTTAACTGATTCAGTGCTAAGCTGGATCTATCCAAACAAAAAAACAAAAAAAAAAACCCACATTGATAGATTGATTTGATCATGTGACTGTTTGCATTGTTGTTCAAACAAATTGTCTTTTTATTTAGGTTTGAATTAATATGAAATTACTTGTTCATACAAACTCAAATTGAGCACAATATTCCTTTGGTTTTTTAAACTTTTGACTCCCATATTCCCTGTATTCTTCTCTTTTCCCATTCTCATCTTACATGAGCACTCTAGTATATGTGTGTGGCTTTAAGACTGTTTTAAGATTTAAGTGACTGTGATAGTTGATTAATCACTTTATGGAAATATGAAATCTTCTGGTGAAACGTAGAAATCTGGCCATCCGTTCCCTCTCTACTCTCCACAGCTCAAAGTTACACTCATCTGCCAAAGTAAACTCTCTCCGTGTCCAAGCATTCAGCACTGTTGTCTGAGTTCCTGCTGTTTTAAAGTAGAAACGTTCTAAGTAAAAACTGTGTGGTTTGATGGCAAAAAAGTACAGTATATTTAATTTGTCACAAATCCTGGGAACTGTTACAGTATATAATTACAATATTTCACTACGTGTTTGTGTTGCATTTTATTATTCGCAACTATTTCCTCTCCAACAGCTTTGGAGTTGCATCAACAGTTCACTGTAGGTGTTTTCCAGAGACCCTCATAAATAAATCTAAAGAAACTTAATATAAAGAGAAATATGATGGATAGTAAATGACAGACTTAGTCCAACTCAGAAAAATGTTGTTTTAACTGTGTGGCAATGCACAAAAGCAAATGGATTGCTGTAATTTGCAGTTATATGAATAAAATATACCTAATTTGGCCAGAACAGTCATTTACATTTGGCAGAATCTCTACTGAGTACCAAGCTTGAATTTCAAGTTTACATTCATAATAGTTTATTATTTACATTTGAAAATAATAAACAAAACTGCAAATACAGATCCAAATATGAAGCCATATAAGTTGGTTCTGAAAAAAAGATTTTTCGAGTTTTTGTACTGGCAAATCTACACTCTTAAAAATAAAGGTTATTTATTGGCATCAATGGTTCTATGAAGAACCTTGAAAATCCATGGAAGCTTTTAAATACAGAAAAGGTTCTTTAGATTTTTAAAATGTTCTTCAAAATGGTTCTTTTAGGAACTGTTCACTGAAATGTTCTTTGGGGAACCAAAAATGGTTCTTCTATAGCATCACCGCAAAAACATCCTTTTGGAACCAAGCGTAAACTGTAGTGACCCATCCTATTATAATGTTTTTAAGTGATTTCTACACTGCAATAAAGAGTTTTGATCATAAAAAGTGATTTCTAGACAGTGATTGCACTTTGTGCAAAGAGATTTTTGAGAAGAATATTAAAAAATAAGGTGAAGATAATGGTCATGAGACCGGTTGGAATCTTTAGCTCTTATATACTAATTGGTGTTTAACGAACAATGATCCATCAGAAACTTTCATAGTAAAATGTATTCTCTGCTCTGTTTCTCTCTATTTGAATATACCACCAGAGCAAAGGTGGTAACAAAAAACAGCCAGAGCATGAGCTTTAGGGTTGTTGCCTTTGGCACATCTGACTATCTCTGGTCCAAAAAACATAACGCTTACCTATATTTAAGAAAAAAAATAGTGCTTAATCTGAAAGCGGATAAGGCTGTTCACAGAAAGGCTGCTGCAAAATCATACATTAATCAGTTTCAGAAGCAAATCACAAAAAACCACAAGATCAAAGCAATGCCAGCTTTATGAAACCTGCATGCAAGGGCTGAGGGGTAAAAGATAATCATTTATACAGTAAGGAAAATGGTTTGCTCGGCCCTTCTGCTAAATCAGTGTCCTAAAATAAACTGGTGAACTCAATCTGCAACAATTTCAAAAGCAAATCAGAACATGTGCATAGGATTTCAATGTCTTTAGATAACCCTCACCTAACTAGCATGATCACACAGTTTTGACAATTCTAATGAGATGCTTCTTCATCCCCCAAAATACAAAGAGTCTCACTCCCCTCCCATCCATTGAATGGACTGTTAAATACACTGACAATAATGTGACAGATTGTAAGCTTGGGAAGAGATTTTGCAATGGAAGGCTATTTACAATGGACGGGCTTATAGAAACATCCCTTAATAGCCATCAGTTTCTCATTCCATTGTAATTTATGGTACCCAAAACTCTTGGAATGTGGGTATAGCTCTTCATATTTGATTCAACACTCAGATCACCCAGTTTTAATAGGCCCTTCACTGACCATAAATATAAAGTGAAGTCTTGAGATCAGACTATATACACCATAAAAGTTCTGAGGCAGCTTCTCAGGCTGCAAGTTGACAGCTTGAAAGTTGAATGACCGTGAATGCTTCCAGACTTAACAGTACCAGAGAACATCTAGTTTTTTTTTTTTTTTTAAACTTTCATCAACACTTAATGCCAAATATGTAGGAGATGTTAAAGCAGAAGCGTGCAGGGACAGTTTCAGTGGTGCACTTTTTTAAAAAAAAACTAACGCAAACGCTAAACGAACACGGGTCTGCATCAGTGTGAAAGCACCCTTTGATTCCCAGTCAGCGCAGTGAAGTAATGAACTAGCATTTTTAAATTATCATTCATGTTTCTTTTTACATCAGCAGCCAATGTGTTTGATGCTGAAGATTTAAATACTTGGCTAGTGCTTGCTGTAGCAGTTGCAGCGCGTTTCAGAAACCCTCCACTTCCCCAACTCCACCTGCTACAGGGTGATCTCATGTATGTTATCTATAGGGTTATTTCATATATGTGACCCTGGACCACAAAATCCACAAAATCTTACGTAGCACGGGAAATTTGTAGCAATAGCCTGAAATACATTGTATGTGTCAAAATAATAGATTTTTCTTTTATGCCAAAAATCATTAGGATATTATGTAAAGATCATGTTCCATGAAAATATTTTGTACATTTCCTACTGTAAACATATCAAAACTTAATTTTTGATTAGTAATATGCATTGCTAAGAACTTAATTTGGACTACTTTAAAGGCAATTTTCTCAATATTTTGATTGATTTATTTTTTTTGCACCCTCAGATTCCAGATTTTCAAATTGTCATATCTCAGACAAATATTGTCCTATCCTAACAAACCATACATCAATTGAAATGTTATTAATTCAGATTATTCAGACAGAAAAATGTATGACACTTGACACTTATGACTGGCTTTGGTATTCTCTGGTATTCACATAAACAGTTGAGGTCAAAAGTTTGCATACACCTTGCAGAATCTGCAAAATGTTAATTATTTTACCAAAATAAGAGGGATCATACAAAATGCATGTTATTTTTTATTTAGTACTGATCTATTCTGCCAAGACCACATTAACATTTCCATTTATTCTACCATGCTAAACTCTCAAAGAGTTGTCTTGACAGTAATATGGTTATTATCATATTTTTTTGTATTGCACTGTGTTTTTAGGAGTAAAGGCATTCAAATTTATGGCAGTGTTTGTGCCCATGGGAGACAGGGCACAGTCGGGTCTGCATGTGTAATAATGGAGATCTGCCCTTGAGAGTTGATCTCACGGCTCTCCTGAACTCAGCAGACAGTCTAATGTGTTTTTGATGATGATTTCAGAGCCAGCACTGATGCTAATCTCTGCAATTATCCGTCCGCGCCACTAATCTTAGTTTATTACCGCAGGTATATCGAAATTGCTTGCATTGGAAGGGTTACAAATTGAGGCACATTGGTCTGAGAAATGAAACAAAACAAAGCTGCATGTTATGATAACACACTTGATATTTTTTACCATTTTGCTGTCAAGCTGAATAAAAGAATTTGACTTTTGAGGTGGGTGCATAAGATGTTTTTATACACATACATAAAAAGTCACTTTTTTGGCCTTCCATCAACTGTAACATTTGTAACATTATTACAAATGTTACAAACCATCAACTTTTAACCATTAAAACCATTAAAAATTGGTTTTCTGTAGTGTGTTTTCGGACATTAGGATTTAGTGGTTTTAACAAGCCACCGATAAAAGGTGACCAATTACCAGCAGAAACCCACAGGATCCATGACATTTTCCATTAAAACCAATACAAGTCCCTTATAACCAGTAAACCGTCACACATTTTGAGATGGTGTCTATTTCAGCAAGGATTTACCATTTTCCAATGTTTCAGTGTGGATGAGAACGTTTTGGAAAACGCTAATGTGGACAGAGTTTTAAAACTAAAATGCTGATTTCAATTGTATCCGGATTAATGTAGATGTAGCCAGAAGCATGAACTACACATGCATTGCTACATTAGCCTATATTAGCTATCTTACCTATCCAGAGGAGTATTTTCCATACAATGGCATAACTCCCTGATTAACTACCATACTACAATACATCTTTGGAGAAATTAGCGGTTTCCAAAATCATAGCAAGTTTGTCACACATCCGTTGTTCGAACTTCATTTGTTTATTAGTCATTATTAACGCCACGCATGTGCTGGATTAATAATTTATGCTAATTAATCCATTTGGGATCAAACTGATGTAAATGTTTGGCTACCTCTTACATCATACTTTGAAGTTCCCAAAGGTAGTCCATTCTCTTGACAAACTAAAAGATGCAGAATTAAATTTGTATAAATACGGAATGAAATGATGTACTGCATCTTAGCTTGCTTATTTTGCTTCATCTGTTTATGTCCACATTTCATGCTAAGAAGAAAATGCGTCTAGCCACTGGTCGGGAGCTGTAGTATCAACCACAAAAGTTTGTGATGTTTTTGTGAATGTTTGTTTCTGGAAACACTGAATTCATATGTTAGTAACAGTAGTACTTCTTGGCTAATGATGCTTTTGGGAAACACACCCTAGATCCTTGACAACTACTGGATGCAAACATGTCAGACAGGAGGAAGAACTTGGCATTTTGACATGCAGAAAATCTCAAATCAAGCCTTGATATTGCGCATACAAATTCAAAATATTTATGAGAAAATGTAAATGAGAAGAAACTACAAAGGTATTTGAATACTGCACCAACAAGTTAAGAGTTCCCCATGCTGTAACATGGAAAATGGTGCAAAGCTTGTGTGTGTGACCAAAAAAGGTCTGCCTAAATAGGTCAAACCTGTAAATATCATCAGACAGACCAACATCCTGTAACTGAATCAATCACTATGTGACTAAAACTGAAAATTGTATATTTTCTGATGAATAAACTGACCTATATCCCTGATCTCTCTAATCCCACAGATATATCCATTCGAAAAAAAACAAAACAAAAAAAAAAAAAAACATTGGATTCCTACACAGAAACCATGCATCTTCGGTGGTTCTGAAAGCACCACAACAGGATATTACTGAGACAGGATACGTGCAAAAACAAAAAGTTTTTCACAACTAAATGTACAACTGAGGTCAATGAGGTCAAATGTCATTTTTTATTTAGCACTGACCTGAATAAGATATAATTATTAGATATAATACACATAAAAGACATCTACATGTAGTTCAAAAGAGAAAATAGTTGAATTTATAAAAATGACCCCATTCAAAAGTTTGATTCTTAATACTGTTTTGTTTCCTAAATGATCCACATCTGTTTTTGTTTTGTTTTGTTTTTTGTTTGTTTGTTTAGTGATAGTTATTTATGAGTCCCTTGTTCTTCAGAAAAATCCTTCAGGTCCCACAAATTTTTCTGCATTTTTGTGTATTTGAACCCTTTCCAAAAATGACTATGATTTTGAGATCCACCTTTTCACACTAAGGACAACTGAGGGACTCATATGCAACTATAACAAAAGGCTCAAATGCTCACTGATGCTCCAGAAGGCAAAAAGTATGCATTAAGAATCAGGGTAAACTTTTGAATTTGAAGATCAGTGTAAATGTAACCCATTTTGTCTTCTGGGAAGCATGTCAGTATCTTCCGTAGCTTATGAAGGGCAGTACTAAATGAAAAAAAAGATTTTTAGGCAAAATAAGAAAAATGTACACATCTTCATTCTGTTCAAAAATTTACAACTCTGGCTCATTTGGAATATGGATCTCAGAACCATACAGTCATTAAAATGCACAAAAATGCTGAAAAAACAAAACATTTGTGGGACTAAGATTTTTCTAAAGAACAGAAACAAACAAGGAACTCATGAACAAATATCACAAAAAAAAAAAAAAACCAAACAAAAAAATCTGTGGATCATTCAGGTAACAACAGTATTAAGAATCAAGCACATGTAAACTTTTGAACAGGGTCATTTTTATAAATTCAACTATTATTTTCTCTTATGTACTAACCTGTGAAATATCTTATTCAGGTCAGTACTAAATAAAAAAATAACATGCATTTTGTATGACCCTCTTATTTTGGTAAAATAATGAACATTTTGCAGATTCTGCAAGGTGTGTGTAAACTTTTGACCTCAACTGTACTAATAATACAACCCAACACCTTCCTATGTGTTATTTTATAACATATACACAGCTCCATTAATACTTTCTTTTCATTCCAGTGAAAAGTACTGGTCAAGGCTTCAAACATTCACCATTTTCGGCTGTTAACTTGAGGAGAAAAATGACTAAAATGCAGGTTAAGCGGGTGAGCTTGAATTCAGTCAGTTATTTTCTACTCTCTCAGAGCCAGACTGCATAAAGTTTGATTCACATTGCAGTTTATTCTGGCCAAGAACTGCTCAAATTACCTTTTGCTAAGCCCTGCCTTAAGACTGACCAGTCCTACCCATTATCAGACATATTTTTCCAATACAAGGCCCTTCCCTTTATGGATAACTTTATATATAGCCATTGGCTTAATGCATACAAGATGAAGTCTATGAATACTTCAACATCAACATACACTTCTCATGTCTGCAAACACAACGGCCACTCAGAAGCCGCAGCAAGATGAGGTCAAGGGTCAAATGAGTCATTAGCACATACTTGCACCGATGGTGACACTGATGTTGAGGGCTTTTGAACATCTCACAATAAGCCCAAAAGAGTCTCAATCAACAACATGAGAAGAATAATTGAGAGTTGTTAACAGACACTGGAGGTGTCAAATCAAAAGCTCTTTCTGCCTCGGATGGAGACGATAATGACGGTGGCGTAAAAAGCGAAGACATTACAGATGCGATCTCTCATATCAGTCTTCAACAGCTTCTCTCAGTCATCTAGATGTAATTGCTTGTTTTATGACAGTGAATGCTTGGATGAAACTTCTGTGGAAGTAAAAACTGTTTGTGTTGTTGTGCAACTTTGCAAAAATCAACCATCAAACAGCATCCCACCCAAGGCACACCTCTGCATTTTTCTCAAGTGAGTTTTATAACAGACTGTGTTTTTAGCCACCGGCAACACTGACAGTGCTGAATTGCATGCTTTTTAACTTTTTTATAGATTTGGGTGAGGTGTGTTTTGCCATAAATTGATGATGATTAAGTGCTGATGTGTTTTCTCTGTAAACCACAACTCTCACGGAAACTGACTTAGCAAAACTCAACGGCGCACATCTTGTTCAGGCCTGGGAGAGATGTGAGGTCATGCTGTCATGAAGGTTGAGGTCTCGCTCTAACAAACTTATTATGGTTTAGAATTAATTAGCAATTACTTTAACTTGCATTGTGCTGAATCTTTGAACTTAGTTTTTAAGAGAATATTAAGTGTCATTTAGTGATTGAAGCCCAGCCTTAAAGGTTTCATTCTTACGTGGAGACTTCAGGGGAACTACAAGGTGGAGCAGAGATCTAAAGCATGGCCACTACTAGTGAACAAAGACACGCTATTAATTAGACTTCAGTCCTTTTCTATTCATCATTTCAGAAAACAGTGTTCACAAAACATGTGTAACACTCAATATGGTGTCATCATTAACATCTCGAGACTTGCATCATAAAGAGTTCGTCTTTAGTTAAGCTCAGGGGTTTGTCCTCTGGGGAAGCAGACAGATTGAGACCGTCTTCATTTACGGTACTTTGCAAACCTCGAAGTGAGGTGAATGTAAACAATGATCGAGTAATGGCTGAGCATAACAATGTTATCATCTATACACGGATCTCTATACTCCCTAAACCCTGTCGCTCAGTTTCTCTAGTGACTTATTAGTTTGCATTTGCGGGCTTTTAAGGCTTTAGAAAAGCTGACAGATTCCAAATGGACCTGAGTAATACGTGAGAGGACTATACGTTCTTGAAGCACTTGGCTGTTTACATTTGTCTACGTCTCTTTTTACATTCCATGGGGAAAATTTGTGTGTGGCTACAGGATAACGCTGGATTTTAAAGGAATAGTTCACTCAAAAATGACACGATCTTAATTTTGTCTTTAAATTCAAAACTAAAATGCAACCACTATAGCATATTCTCACCAAATGTGTCTCACTGAGCATTCAGAAAGTGCTTAATCGCAAAGTCACAACCACAATCCTCCACTCTTTGAACAATTAGAAACTGACAACGACACATTTAACCTGCAAGCTGGCAAGATTCGAGCATCTGTAGGAGGGATGTGCAGATCAAAGCAGATGCTGGTTGTGCACTCACCTTCTGTAACTGACAAACAATCGAGCAACAACAACTCAATCGAGGTGATATGGTCAGGAGACACTGCCTGTGATTCAAAGCTGAATTTTCGTCTGCTATTACTCATGATCCTTCAGAAATCATTCTAATGTGCTGATTTATTATCAATGTTTGAAATACCTGTGCTGCTTAATACTATTTAATAAGCTATCACTTTTTATTAATTTAACACATCCTTGGTGAATGAAAGTATTAATTTCTTTCAAAAAAAGAAAGAATAAAAATGTACTGACCACAAACTTTTAAATGGTAGTTTATATTGTTACAAAAGATTCTTATTTTAAATAAATACTGTTCTTTTTTTACTTTATTTATTAAAGAATTCTGAAAAAAGTATCACAGATTCCAACAAAATATTAAGCAGCACAACTGTTTTCAACATTGATAATAAATCATTATATTACAATGATTTCTGAAGGATCATCTGACACTAAAGACCGGAGTACAGATGGTGAAAATTCAGCTTTTCATCACAGGAATAAATTACATTTTACAATATATTCACATAGAAAACAGTTATTTTACATTAAAATAATATTTCACAATATTACTGTTTTATCTGGATTTTTTGATCAAATATATGCGGCCTTGATGAGCATAAGAAACTTATTAAAAAATATATATATATTAAAAAAACTTACTGATTCCAAACTTGAACGGCAGTGCATATATGTTTTTGTTTGTTTGTTTGTTTGTTTGTTTTTTACATCAGGTTTTTAAGGAATGTTTATTCGTCCATCTCTCAATCATCTTTCTTCTTACTTTTTGGCCATAAATATATCAGCAACTGCACCAAATGTAATATTTTTGCTTAGGTTAATCCTATGATTAAAACTGACGTGGGTTTTTTTTTTCCCCTCCTGAAGTGTGAGCTCCATATTATTTTATATCACACTATAGGAGCCATAAAAGCCTGATATATCAATTATGATGCTAAAAAATACTATTATTGTGTATATTGTTGATTACAGATTTTTCTGAAAATTCTTTCATATGCCAAGCTTTAGAAGGTATATAGACAAATAACATAAATTAACAAAAAAATAAAAAATAAAGATAACAAATTCATCAAATTGACTAGTCGGTTGTTGGATGAGTTATCCATAATGACACATCCCAAATACTTCCAGTTTGTCATTAAGCAGAGGTGACACTAAACGCCAGGGGACCCTAATGTTGGTGAAGGTGAACTTACAATTGATTTGGGCTGGCAGTGGATCTTCAGTGTCTCCAACTGTCAGTCTTTGGTCAGGAGATTAATCTGTCTGTGCCATTCTCACCAAAGTCTCCATCATTCATGTGGGCTAAAATGTTTACTCAAGGAGTAATGCATGCTCTCATTTATCTAATTCCTGGACGAGGTCCACCGGGCCCCTTATCATTACTCATGGAGGAAGAGGGTCCAGAGGGGCCAAGCAAACAAACCCATTTAAGCAACCACTCTTGAACACAAACCTGGAGCACTTTAACACTAACACACTCGGGGCCGTAGGTAAGGAGGTCAACGAGGTTAAACTAACTCAGAGAGGTCACAATGACCCATATAGCCATCCACTGCAAAGGCATTAAATTGAGCCATTGTAGTCCTGTAAAGACAGATTTTCAAAACACTGCTTTTTGACGCTTCGAAACATTTACAAAAAATTTGTTTCAAATCATTGATTTTAG
The DNA here is from genome assembly GCA_019740295.1 of Labeo calbasu. NCBI lineage: Eukaryota > Metazoa > Chordata > Actinopteri > Cypriniformes > Cyprinidae > Labeo > Labeo calbasu. The sequence continues at coordinate 31,429 of JAHKKF010527641.1, read as the reverse complement.
AGTCAGGTGATTAGACGGATTAGTATGGCCTCAAAACTGATCATTTTCAGCAGCAATAATCAACAAACTATGCAAGTTCTGTTTGATTCAGTGGCATTGTTTACGTTCTGTACAGCCAATATGGCCGACTGATGATGCGTTGTGAAAGCACTTCACTGCTTGGAGCAAATTTCTGAACCAGTGGCTATATGTTTTTTGCCTGATCTTGGATCAGTTTGCATAAATTTGCACACATTTTAATGAAACATTTGCATAATAAAAGGAGGAAATGTAGTTATTATTGCCCAGATTAATCAAGAAAGCAAACAAAAGTCCTAGAATTTAAGTCACATATTACACAGACGCTTTATATCTAATGCTATTAGATGATCTAAATGCATGTAATATATTACACTTTCAATAAACCATTTAAATTGGTTTGTGAATAAAAAAGACGTTTGAGATTTCATTGCGTTTACACAGTTTTGACCTACAGGCAAGTTTTGAGTGCTTTGAAACAAAATACTTTGTGAAGCAATTGGTTCAGTTGTTTTAAAGTTTCAAAGAGCATTGTTTCGCCCATCACTACCTTTCAGATGATCAAATCCCACATATCCCACAAATCCCACATATTTACAATAAATAAAGACAGTAAAACTTAAACACGCTAGCACCCTAGCTACCATTCAGCGCAGCCTACCAATTTCACAGTAACATTTAAACACACTCACCTTAGCATCATCACTGAGAAATTTGGTTAAAGCCAGAGATTTCATTATTATACGAGGCTCTTCCAATGGAGAAAGTATGAAGGCTAAATTTATGCAACACCATGGCTGTTTTGCGTGATACTTCGGTATTGGAGTGTTCGTGTTGTCCTGCAGTTACACATTAAAGCCGCTAGTTGGACTATAGCGTAAAAAAAAACTTGTTTACATCCGTGTGTGGAGAAGCGGTCAAAGCATACACCTATTTTTCTACCACCGCACTTTGGCGGTGGTAGAATTCTCTCTCTACCTGTATATGAGTAAACAAATGGATTATAACCGTTTTTGAATCGCTAGATTCATTTGTTGTTTACGACCTTCTTTGTCCTGCCTGGATGTGTGTAATCACACTCACTGCTGTCACGAAACTTCATTCATATCCGATGCTAACTTGAGATATGTAAAAATGTTTTCTGGGTCCTGATAAAGATTCATATATATATATGGGTTCAATACATGGTAGTTGATACGTTTTTGCCATTTGAAACATTTTAAACCATTCACACGTATGAAGAGGCAAAAGAAAACTTAATTCGATGCGTTGTTTTTTGCGTGCACACACACAAAGCGTGCTCTGAGAGAGTCAAGTTTCAGAAAGGGCGCGAACACAGGTTAAACGGACGTATTCACACAAATTATTGCATTAATGGCAAAGTATTTACTGCCATTACAGTGGCCCGCTGATGAAGCTGGAAAGAGTTTAGACACCAGAGTCACTGTAAAACTGCTTGTCTAGATTACAACTGCACAAAATTATGTTTGAAAATGGAATAGTGTGACACTTTAACATTTTATCCTTCAAATAAGCTTTAGGTTCCATCTCAATTGAGTGACAGTTAATATTTATGTTAATGAGGATCATTCACAGCTTTTATGGAATGGAATTTCACTGTATCTTGCGAATAAAATGCAAACAAAAATGCTGCACATGCCTGTTGATAATACATTTTTGCGGCATTCTAAATGAGTACATGTTTAATGCAGCTAAGATGTGGTAAACCTAATTAATGCATGTCTTCTAACCCAGAAGTCGAAGTCCAAGCTGCCACTTTCAGTTAGAGCATGTGGAGAGAAAATAAGAGAGACACTGCAATCCATAATTATAATCTTAGGGCACAGAATAGACGCCCGCACCACCCGCAACCAGAGGATTAGAGACAGCTCAGCTTACAGCTGGTTGGGGATGTAGGAGCTGTGCTCAACTTTTCAATCAAAATATTGAGAAAATTGCCTTTAAAGTTGTCCAAATAAGTTCTTAGCAATGCATATTACTTATCAAAAATTAATTTTGATATATTTACAGTAGGAAATTTACAAAATATATTCAAGGAACATGGTGTACTTAATATCCTAATGAAAATCGATAATTTTGACCCATACAATGTATTT
>JAHKKF010527641.1:0-29244 GCA_019740295.1 Labeo calbasu | reverse complement strand
CTCTTGAGAAAGTCCACCTGAGACAAAGTGAGAATGTGTGAGGTGTAAAAGCAGGTGTAGAGAAAAACAACAGTGTTTATCTGCCATTTCCTTTTCACACCACTTTAGTCATGTAATGTGTTGATAGCAGACTCATTATGTATAAAAATAGGAGCTCAAATAATTGATGTAGTTTATCAAGCTTGCAAACAGTCCTCCCCCTTATGTTGTTTTAGGTTTAATCCGAATCAGAACTAAGCGTTTCTTTGGGGCTCAAAAACACCAGTTAATTAGGCCATTTGTTTCCATTACTTGCAAGGACGAGCCTGTAGTGTTGTTCGTAGAACAGAAAGCTTCTCTGAGCCTTTGAAAGTCATAAAGCTAAAGAATACGGCTGCAAGAAACATTCCCCAGATCACTCAATTTAGCTGACTGCAGAGGAATGCTTTGTCCCCTTTCAGCTCTGCCTAACTCGCGAACTGAATCGGAAGGCGAAGAGGTCATCCAGAAGAAAAGAAAGCGAGGGTCTGCAAGATGGGTTATTTAGCGCCTCTGAAAAAGCCTCTTCTCCACGCTCTCCATGAAATGCATTCCAGTCCTTGCCGGCAGCAGGGTTATTATCCCTCTGTTGGTGCCAACTTGTAGGGTCTTAAACTCCAAGAAATCTTTTTTGTTCCTTATCTTCCTCTCCATCAGCATTCAGATATCCATGTCTCAGTTCCCTTGAGGCTGGAAGTGGAGCAGAGAGATTCCTGGGTGCTCAGAATTTCCTCCACTCACTCCAGTGGTGGTTTAAGTGGCGGGTCAGAGTTCAAAGGCGTCTGAGATGCGCATCTGTAGCCGCTCGGCTGTCGGTCAAAGCAACCAGCCAGCCGCACCCTAATGTGTATTAGCAAGACAAAGAACGCGGGAGGGGCTGGGCTTTGATTGTCTGAGATTTATGGGCATGATGAAATCAGGCCTGAATATGCGCGGTTTTCCCATTTTCTATATCATTTACTAAGATCTAAATGGACTGCTTTTGTTCCAGGAGACGGACGCCTGGGATGAAAAGGCGATACATTGAAAGAGGGGCGGTGAGGGGAGGGTTCCCGGCTGACCGGAGATGCTCTTTTCAGGTTTCCTTCAGCTGATGTGGGCCGTCGTGGATCAAAGAGGAGGGATCACAGGAGAAGAAACAACACGCTGGGTTCTTCAGAGGTCCCGTTCTACTTCAACTCCATGTCAAGATGTTTGCTAAGCACATGATGAAACGGGAATGCGGCTTTTAGATGTTAACATATCTAAACGCTTTCTAACCAATAAAAAAAAAAGAATGGCTGTAGTTTGAAAAAAAGAAATCTAGCTTTGTGTTTCAAAGTTGGATATGGAATATCATAAAGACATAAAATTACATATAAAGGTGCGATCACATTCGTTGTTGTTTAACTGAAGATTTTAGCATGGTCATGGATATGACAGTGTTAATGTATATAGTCTTGGCGGAATAGATGTGCTACGCTGCCGCAAAGCTTATACAAGAACTTGCTACTTCCAGTACATATGCAGATACGGTGCTGTGAGTATTCAAGAAATACTGCTGCTGCACGAGTAGCATATAAAATAACCGATCTATACAGGTGGAGCTGGGGAGGTGGAGGGTTTCAGAGAAACTTGTGAATGCTAACTGGAAAAATGTGAGGCAGCAAGCTCATTGGCTACGTATGCAACATGAACCAATCAGCTTGTGCCAAGTAGTTTAGCACTGTGAATATCATCAATTTGCATTAATGACCCATCAGCTTACACCATCTAGAGTTTCATGACAGAATGTGGCATTCATTTCTATAGGAATGCACTCGATTTGAGAGTTTGGCGCAAACGCGAACAATTTTCTTGTGCAAATTTTGCAATGGATTCAAGTTGGCTGCTCGGACTGACCAACAGAAGCTTTTGCTTCATACATTGCTTAAACTATTGACAATGGACGATGCCCCTTTTTTGCCCACAAAATTTTGCTAATATGACCACACATTTAGTATTGTTCAGCTAAATGTCTCCGGTGAAATCCAGTCATTTACTAAGAATCCATGCAATGGGATCAGTTTGAGCACACGGTTTTGCCATGTTGACCAACAGAAAGCTTGGCTGGAAATAGATGGTCAGTGGAAATCACATTATGGTTCATTCAAGTCATACTGAAAAGGTTGTATTTATGAGTTGAAAGTACATAAATTTTACCACAAAGTCATAATTGCATAATGGGAAATTTTCTTTAAGCTCTTAGTTTCCGAAATTGTACCATAGTACTGAACAGTTACAATGGAATATTCAGTTGAAGTCAAAAGTTTACATACACCTTGCAAAATGTTAATTATTTTACCAAAATAAAAGGGATCATACAAAATGCATGTTTTTTTTAATTTAGTACTGACCTGAATAAGATATTTCACATAAAAGATATTTACATATGGTCCACATAAGAAAATAATAGTTGAATTTATAAAAAATGACCCTGTTCAAAAGTTTACATACACTTGATTCTTAGTACTGTGTCGTCACCTGAAAGATCCACAGCTCTGATTATTTTGTATTGTCCTGAAAAGTTAAACTGCCAGCTGTTCTTCAGAAAAATCCTTCAAGTCCTACAAATTCTTTCAATTTATTTTTTTTCTTTTTTCCCTCTTCTTTCATTTCAATTCAAATAAGGGACTCATGAACAACTATCACTACACAAAAAAAATAAATAAATAAAACAGCTGTGGATCATTAAGGTAACAACACAGTATTACGAATCAAGTGTATGTAAACTTTTGAACAGGGTCATTTTTTATAAATTCAACTATTATTTTCTCTTGTGGACTATATGTAAACGTCTTTTATGTGAAGTATCTTATTCAGGTCAGTACTAAATTAAAAAAAAACAACATATTTTGCATGATCCTTCTTGTTTTGGTAAAATAATTCACATTCTGCAGATTCTGCAAGGTGTATGTAAACTTTTGACCTCAACTGTATAACAGTTCAAACATCAGATACACATTCTTTATTCCTCATTTTGTAGAACAAAAAAAAGATTCATGACTATCTTGTTCCAGCCAAAGCACCTGACATCATAATTACGGTATCCCAACTCATAAATATATAAATATATATAAATTATAATAACTAAGCACATGCCTAATTTACACATGTAGTTGATCATCTAGGTACTCTAAGCATACACAAAAGTTTTAAACTGTGCATAGTATACATACTGCACAAATAGTAATAGTAGTATGCTGTTTCAAACATATCCAGTGTCCTCTTCATTGTTAACCCCTCAAATACACCCCACTGATTCCCAGATGAAAGTCTCCATGTCCTGTTGTAAATACTGTTCAACCCTCATGACCCACTGGGTGATAAATAACCTCGAAGGTTAACCATGTTTGAAATGGAGCTGTGAGACCATTATGGGCCCCCAGAGTTTTCTTGACATTGCCAATATGTTATCAGCATGCTCTGCCTTGGTTGAGCACTTTTGATGGTACATGTTTTGTGTTAAGATACAGACTGGATGGATACTCAAGTGTGTGTAAAACAAATGATGCTTTTAGAGAGTGTTGAGAGGTGTTTCGGTAGCGGTGGGTTGATGTGCATATTATGAAAATTTGTGGAAGGTTATGGCATAGAAACTTGTTTTTGTGTGAAAGGTTGCACACTATCTATCTGTCTGTCTATCTATCTTTCTTGTCTGTCTTTTTAGAAAAGCGTTATAATAAAACACTACAACTACTAACAATAATAATTATTAAAGGTATTTCCATTTCTCCATGTTTAGTGACTAAAAATTGCATTTCAATTCTATTCGACTTCCCAGGTAAACCAAACCATACATGGGATTTGAGAAAATCCAATTAATCAAAAGCATAGGCAGACCTTATCAAATAATCAGGCTGGATTTAGAAAAAAAAAACTTTGCTGACTTTCAAATGTACAATATTTCTAAATGAGGACTCTAAATGAGGTCACAGCCCTGCTGAAAAAAAGACACTATCACAAATTTGTAATGGTTTACTGGTTATAATGAGACTTGTTTTGGTTTTAATGCAAACTGTAATGGACCCTGTGGGTTTTTGCTGGTAATTGGTCGCCTTCTATTGATGGCTTTTTAAAAACTAAACCCTAATGGAATATGTCCCAAAACAAACTACAGAATACTATTTTTTAATGATTTTAATGGTTAAAAGTTGATAGTTTGTACGGGTATTTGTAGTGGAAACCATTAAAATCTTTGTGGTGGTTTCTATTGTTTGTTTGTTTTTTCCAGCAGGGAGAACATGGCACATTTAGTTGTCAGTTTAAACGTATGTCTGTTATATTTAAATTGAAACAGGTTTGATTTAGGCAAACTGGTTAATATTCTCATCATTTGCCTTACCAGATTCGCCAAAGTATCTAAATTAAGTGATTTTTTTCACTTCTTTCGTGACCTTTTGACAGCAGCTGAGACGAACTGACAAAAACCTTCAAACAAGTGTCTGGCGCCATCTAGTCGTCAAATCTAAAACAGCTGAAATGTGAAGAGTGTGGTGTGTGTGGGTCTTATTAATAGGTTATATATATATGAATATGTATCATTAATTAATTTATTATTATTAATTAATTATGAATTATTTATTTAGCCTATATATTGATTAATTGATATTGTTATAAATTATTTATTCATTCATTCACTTATTGTTTCGTTCATTTATTTATTCACTCATTTATTTATCTGGTCTCCAGATAGAGTTCTATGATAAGGTTAAAATATCAACATTTACAGTAATTCTGACTGTAAAACTGCCGATTGTGCTGCTGTAGTTTTTATATGAAAATGAATGTTGAAAGTGGGATTGCCATATTAGGAGTGGATTGCCATTTTATCGACAATGGTATGAAAACAGTTCCTGAATTTGTTATTTATCTTCACAAAGATCAGTTTAGAGTCATTTCAACAATGGCTCCTGGATGAATGTTTCCTGCCTATATTTAGGCCTATCTCGACCAAGAGTGTTTTGTTTTATTTCTTTTACTATCTATCTGGTATTGGCCTATAATAGCAATTATTATGCATTATCATGCTTGATTATGTCATTATTATGCACACACAAACACACAAATACTGGTTTTCATGTTTATGGGGACATAATGGAGTTTATGTACAAACTGTATTTTCTATTCCCTTAACCTAAACCTATCCATCACACAAAACTTTCTGCATTTTTACATTATAAAAAACCAAAAAGCTTTCCTCATGGGGACCAAAAATGTCCAAGGTCAAAAAATACTGGTGCTGTTCTTGTGCACATTTGGTCCCCCATAATGTAGACAATACCAGGTACACACACAGACACACACACACACACACACACACACACACACACACAAATTGCTTAATTCTGCATTGCAAAATAAGGTAGTTCGCAAGAAAATTCAGAGCTACACTACAAAAGAAAGCGTATCTGATATTTTGACTAGAAACAAGACAAAAATACTAAGTAAGATAAGCCTCTTTTTTTTTTTTTTTTTGCAGTGTATTTCCCAAACAGCTGAGTCATAGCCCTCATCTCAAAAGAAGCTTGGAGAATGCTGGGAATGTTTTGTTGTTATTCTGAGATTTCCCAGTGTAATTCTGTTTTCATTTCACGCTGCACCTTGTGCATTCAAAAACAATGATGCAATATTTTTGTTCAGCCCTGTCAATAACTGTATTCATTCAGGCAACTTTTAAACACTGACTTTTCTTTACTCACGTGGTTTCTGATCCTCTGGACTGACTCAGATGTAGTGCATGAAAAATCATCACCGTGTCACATCTGTTTTTCTCCTCCACTGACAGAAAGTCTGACCTCAGTCTCTGTGCTTCTTTTTGGGAGGGGTTTGCTCGACTTTTCAGATTTTTATACACTGTATTTCTCGCGGGATGCCAAAGAATAACTAACACTTCAAAAAGTCTCTATTACTGCATAATGATATTCCTGAAGTATTGAAAATTGAGACAAGGAAAAAAATTAGATATTTATTTTTCTTAAACAAACAAAAAATAATACAGAAAGAAGACATCTCATAAAGTGATATAATCACAGGTAAAATATGCGTTATAAAATGTTTTTGTGAGATTTAACACAACATTTGAGCATATAGGTATATCTAGCTATAAAGTTCAGCAATGGTAAATACATAGCACCATTTCCAAAGAATTTCAAACACAAAACAATTCTTCGTTTTATTATTATAGAATTTGGATATAAGAGAAATTTCAAGTCGACATCAACAAAATCCCTTTGAGGATACACTTTATTAAAACAAGATATTTGAAAAGGGTTATAACACACAATACGGAAAACAAAAACAGACTGATATTTTTTTTTTATATCTCTCCTCCAAAATCTTAAAAAGTCAGGGCCTTCTTTGACACTTCATAGCATTACTATTTACAAAAAAGCCATATAAAAGTGATATAAATAGGCTCACCAACCAAAGACACCTTTTTTGTGTCATGCACAGTGTGTCTTCGCTGTATTCAATCTTCATGAACTGTCAGTTTCTTTGATCACATTAAGGTCTAAATATTCAGGCCTGGAGGAGACGGCCGTTAGGTTAGAGTCTGTCATCTGAGTAGTGTTCTCAGTTCTACAATGATCCCTGAAGCCTGAACTCTCATTCTTTCTTCCTCAGGACAATGTAAATGAAGCCACTGATGAGCGTGAGAGGGAAAGCCACCCAGGCCAGGACGAAGGCGTATCCGTAAGTATCGCCGCCATTTTTCCACTCCGGACTCATTACCGTGTAGATGATAGCCCCGCTCATCACAAACAGACCTTCGGGAGACAGAAAGAGAATGAATAAAAGTATGCAAACTGGGGTCCTTCAGCTGGGACAAGCGAAACGGGAACTGATAGACCCGGAGAGGAAATACTCACTGGCGAGGACCTGGAAGACGGCCGTGAAAAAGAAGCGACCTCCCTTTACGAGAGTGAAGAGCTGGCAGAGGAAGATGATGAAGGAGATCAGGCAGAAAATGGTGGCTAGGACCATGAGGGCTTGAACTGCTTGAAGCCAGTCTGACAGATTGTAGAGAAACACAGATAGAAAATCAGAATGTATTGACATTTATACACTTACACTTTGCCCATTTGGAACTTTTAAATAAAAATAGAACTTTGCAGCGTTTTCAAAGAATGACTCGATTTGAAAATCTAAAAGACCGTTTCACTTAACTCACCAGCATCACTAGTCCCACGGCAGAGATATTCTCCATTATTTTGTGTGCAGTCATACCAGAGGTCATAACTCGTAACTCCATGTGTTCTCCAGGCCTTTTTTGTAAGAAACACCCATAAGATTACATATACACATGAACCAATCATTCCAACTCAGAAATATGACATAAGGCAAAAGCAAGCAAGTCAGTTCTCAAAGGTGATACTCACATTAGCACATGTGGCAATGAAGAGAATGATAAGGTCTGTCAGATGCAAGACTAAAGTTGCGAGCAGAATGGCCAGCATTTTGGGGTTCGTCTAAGAAAACAGAAAGAGAAAGTAATCACAGCTCCTCCTTAGATACACACCTGGCGGGTTAAAAAGGGCGCGATTGCTTTTGCAGTTCCACGTCTGGCCACCAGATCGCACTGCTTTCAAATTTATCCTAACCCAAACACCACGTCAGTTCTGTCTATTATCTTTCTTTTTTCTCTTACATTTTAATTAAAAACATCTGTATTGTGGATACATTACGTTGATAATTACACTAATCACACTGCGATGTTTGAAAAGCCATCTAAACGTCTATATTTATCAGAAAAACACATCCCACATGCAGTCACGTCACTTTTTTTTCTCGAGGTGCCGCCTTTTTTTTCGTCACGTAACTTCGTAACTGTTTATCTGTGAGAGTTTTTTTTTCTCAGAAAGTAAAGATTATGTGAAGCTAATAAAAATGGAATGATTTAAATTGTTAATGAATGAGAACTGAAGCAGATCTCGAACGCAGACAAAAAGAAAAGGAGGGAAAAGTTCCAAAGCAGCGTTCCAAAAGCGAATGTTTTCATCCAGACGAGTTATTGCAAAACTTCGCCAACGACTATGACTGAAATCAAAACTTTAGATGTGCTCATCTCAAAATGAGACTATTAGGACTAAAAATGTAAAACTAACACTAATTAACATAAAAAAAAACGTACTAATAAACATAATAAGAAGCGTAATGATAATAACAAACTTTGAATAAAACAGCAAACTTTCCGAGAAAAGACAAACGATGGATTAAAGTAAAGGTAGGACGTCTTCAGAAGGAAAACAGAAGTAGTAAACAGAAATGTGGCTGAGTATCTCCTGGCGAACAAATATTCCATAAATGAACCAAATGGAAAAAGAAAACTTCCATTGTTCTCCAACTTACAGGTGAGGGAGAGAGGTAAAAAAAATCCTTAAAAACGAAAGAGAGCTGGAAGAAAACACTGGGTTGCCTTTACTACGGGATCCCACTATAGATTCTCAAAGCACGAGTCTCTGTATTCCAGATGTAGTACCACAGCAGTATTTGCTTTTTTTGTCCTCCTTTCTTTTTTTTCGGAAACGTGAGAACACCGCCCTGGAGCGTCACTACGTCACACTCTTTCTTTTCCCTCCCAAACTTCACAGCTTTTCACTTTAAAAGCTAAGGCAGAAAAAGAGCTTAGATATATAATAAAGCATTTATTCAGTCGCTTGAAACTTTCCAGAAAGGATTTAAACTTATGTTGGTAGAGTTTAAGGGAAAGTTAACCCTTTATTAATCACCCTATGGGATTGGTTCTATTATAAATTCACAATATTAGCTGTATGCGTATGCGTCACAGAGAGATTTTTGCTTTTTGCACACTTACAACAAGCTCAGCTTTGTCTTCTATTTCAAACACTGCGATTTAGTAACATAGGGTGCGTCTCAATGTGCGAGTGTTTATAGTGCGTAGCCTACTAGTGTGTGTGGAGCCCCATAGGCCCCTCCCAGTGGCCCCACGGTATGCCCAGAATGTTGGCATGTGTCTGTTTACTTCTGCATCTGGACTGCATAGCGAGTAGATCCCATCATAGTCACTTTGAAGTCAAATACAAACAGGCTTTTGCCTTTTATTAAACTTTTTGAATAAAACATTCGCAAGACTTTCGTGACTCCTCGTAAATGTCTTTTAAACATGTTTTGGCGCAGTCAGCGTGGCTATAAGCGCCCCCTTCTTTGTCACGCCCTCATCAGGAGTCCCATGGCAGCAGCTGTGTTTGTAAATACAGTGAGGGAGGCGTTCCCTGTGCCAGCCCTGTGTTTTTTGTTTTTTTTCTGTGCTCTACTTAGGGTTTGAGTATTGGACGGCATTGCTGTGGGTTGGCTCAGGAGCTTGGCTGTTCTGTGAGATGGATGGATTATGGGTCAGAGTAATGGGCGAGTGGCGGGAGGGCAATGCGTTTACCCTGATCTCCCCGTTTGATGCAGGTCATAGGGAGGGTCATAAATATACAGCCTTGACTCACTGGCTGTCCACTCACTGTACAGTCTGACATAATGCTGGCAGTGGACCATTAAGAGTTTTATACTTGGTGCTCAGCAAGATTTTTTCATTCATCAAACTATTATAAATTATTTCAACATATTATAGAAATATAACAACTTGTGAAGGACAAAAAAAATAAAATAAAATAAATAAATATATATTTGGTATATACCCTGTTGGTTCATGAGGGAACTGCAAGAGGTTTGTGAGTTGAAAATAATTAATTAAATCATAAAAATGGGAAATAAATATTATAAACATACTGCAAGAGGTTTGTGAGATTCTGAAAAGCTAATTATTCATAATATGAAACAATAAATAAATAATAAATAATATGCAATGAAAATTATAATTTAAAAAATAATTTTAAAATAAAAACAAACAAAATAATGTTTAAAAAGGATGAAATACTTGATTGTTTATGAATTGATGAAAAGCGAATAATTAAGTAAATCTTAAAATGGGAAATAAATAATGATAAATATAAATAAACTGCAAGAGGTTTGTGAGATGATGAAAAGCTAATAACTCATTAAATAATGAAAATTTAAAGTAAATTAGAAAAGCTAATTTCATTAATAATTTTTAAATAAAAACAAATTTAAAAATGTTTCCTTAAAAAGGATGAAATAATGTATTTGTTTATAAGTTGAAGAAAAGCTAATATATGATAAAATGGGGAATAAAATGGGGAATAAAAAAAATATAAATAAATTTAAATAAATTGCAAGAAATTTGTGAGGTGATGAAAAGCTTATAATTAATTAAATAATGAAAAATGTGAATAAATAATTATAATTTCATTAATAATTTTAAAATAGAAAAATAAAAGTTGTCTTAAAAAGGATGAAATTTATTTGTTTATGAGTTGAAGAAAAGTTAATGAATTAAATCAAAATGGGAAATAAAAAATTATAAATAAATACTATAAATAAACTGCAAGAGGTTTGTGAGATTATGAAAAGCTAATAATTCACTAAATAATGACAATTTAAAATAAATAATTATAATTTCATGAATAATTCGAAAATAAAAACTGGCTAAAAACGGATACAATAATATTTGTTTATGAGTTAAAGAAAAGTTAATGAATTAAATCATAAAATGGGAAATAAAAAATTATAAATAAATCTAAATAAATTGGAAGAGGTTTGTGCGATGATGAAAAGATAATAATTCATTAAATAATGAAAGTTTTAATTAAATAATTATAATTTCATTAATAATTTTAAAATAAAAAAATAAAAATTGGCTTAAACAGGATGAAATAATTTATTTGTTTATGAGTTGAAGAAAAGTTAATGAATTAAATCATAAAATGGGAAATAACATTTTTTTAATAATTATAAATAAACTGCAAGAGGTTTGTGAGATGATGAAAAGCTAATAATTCATTAAATAATGAACATTTAAAATAAATAAATATAATTTCATTAAGAATAAAAAATGGCTTAAAAAGACGAAAGATTTTATTTGTTTATTTGTAATGAACATGTAAAATAAATAAATAAATAAAATATCATAATTAAAAAAAAAAAACATTTTTAAAAACAAACATTTGCTTTAAAAAACTAAATATTCTATTTGTTTATAAGTTGATGAAAGGCTAATAATTAAATCAATAAATAAATAATTATAAATAAATATTATAAATAAACTGCAATATGTTTGTGAGTTGATAAACAGCTAATAATTCATTAAATAATGACAATTTAAAATAAATGAATAATTTCATAAACAAATAAACAAAATAAAACAAATTAAAAAACATTTGCTTAAAAAGGATAAAATATTTTATTTGTTTTCGAGTTGATGAAAAGCTAATAATTAACCATACATTGGGGAAAAAAAAAAATAAATAAACTGCAAGAGGTTTGTGAGATAATTATAAGCTAATAATTAATTAAATAAAGAAAATGTAAAATAAACAAGTTATTATAATTATAATTAAATAATAATTATAGTTTCATAAATATTTTTAAAATAAGAATTATTTATACATTTAAAAATACAAATAAAAAATGCTCAAAAAATAATGAAAGAATGAAATATTTTATGTTTCTGATGAAAAGCAGTGTGTGTGTGTTATATTGTATATAAATGTTCTATCTATCTATCTATCTACAATTTGTTTACCTGTGTCATGTGACATCATGTGACATCATGTGACATCAGAACCATAAATACATAAATGCATATACATTGTTAAATTATAGGTTTGACGAAACAAAATCTGGGAATCCCTGGAATAATGAATCATCATAAGAACTTCATATGACTTTGCTTGGATCAGAAGGAAGCAATAGTCAATCATATTTTCATAAATTTGTTACCCAACATGTGATGCAAACTTGATTACGATTTGAGGGGAAATACAGAACCCACTGACTAAATGCTTTGCAATGAATTTAAATAGATGTTGTGCTAGTAATTAAAAAATCCTCAAACTTACATTTTTTTTCCAGGTTTAAATAGGAGTTTGCATCCCAAATGTTTAATGTGATCTTAGCTTTTTTAATCTCACTGTAAACAGAAGGGTTTCCTCCCTGTGAATGTTAATTATGCCTCGCATAGGCACAATGAATGATGCCAGAAATGTAATTAGGCTGTTTATAATATAGCTTGACAGAAAGAGCCACAGGCCATATGACTCCATCTTATTAAAACAACATCTATTTACTATAAGAAAATTCAATATTCTGACTTAAACATTTCCTTGTGTCGAAGCAGTCAGTAATGCCAAAGTGAGTCATGATTGAGACTGAGATGAGCGTGTATGGTTTAAATCAACGTGCTGCTTGAGTCAGAAAGCTCTTGGTCTGGCTTCATTTAATTTATTGACCACTAAACCGGCACCCAGTGTCATGACCTGGATTTTAAGGCTAAATGTGGTTATCTTTACTTTATCTTCCACATTACAAACATTAATGCACAATGAGGTTGTTTTAACAAACGACAGTTTGATTCTGCCACATTCCCGCTTTCACATTGTCCTTTGGGTTTTAACTTCTGTGATTAAGGACATATTGTGTTCATATCAATTGCAACAGCACAAGAGTTTGGAAAATCTCTTTCAAGCCAAACAAACTGACGTCAAACAGGTCTGCACCAAAAGCTCCAGTATGGAAACGTCCATTGTGAACAAATAGTGTGTTTAGCTGTATTGTAGTTGTACTTCAAATCCTAAAAGTATACTTTTAGAAACTTCCTTGCGGATAATATTAATGAAATAAAAGGCCACTAAAAGAGAGACACTTTCATGACTGTTTTTTAACGCACCTAAAACTATAAAACATTTTTACTTAGAGAGATAGTTCACCCAAAAATTAAAAATTTGTCATTAATTACTCAACTTTCACATTCACATTCAAGGCCCATTAATTACTCACAACTGACAAGTTCAAGGCCCAGAAAGGTATAAGGACATCGATAAAATAGTCAACCGTAATTTTACGAATCAACGAGAACACTTTTTGTGCATAAAAAAAAAAACAAAAATAAATATAGCTGCAAGCAGCGATTACTGGGATTCAAGCGCTTAAGGTATTTGAGCATATAAGAAAACAGACATTACATATTTATCAAGGGTGTACCCACCTAAATCAGCATTTTTGGCAAATCTAGGTCATTTACCATAGAAATACAGTGTTTTGAGTCCTTTTTCAACTATTATAGCACCAGCTGTGGTTCGATCTCCTTAAAACTTTGCATGCTTGTTTAGAACCACCTGTCTCATTTGTGAAGTTTTGAGTTTTGGACAGGCCCTTTCTCTAGAAGACCCCGTTGACCTAGAGAGTCCAGAGAACTGTACTGCAGAGTTCTAGGACTAGTGTGCAAAAGTAGGTTTTTGACATCTCAATCATTTAACAAATGATTTGATTGACAGCAGCGGTTCTAGAGGCAAAGTTGTCCGAAATGAGGAGTTCTATCATGTGATATGAATATCGTGCATATGTGCAAAAAAACGTGCAGCGTACAATTGTTTACGTCCTTGAAAAATGCGATATCGCCCCCAGTGGCTGATTTCTTTCAAATTTCTCTCAGACCTTTGGGGCTGTGAGTCAAACAGGCACACCAAGTTTCATTCCGATCGGCCTCCGTTAACCTTGTCTAACAGGTACTCAAAATTCGTCAGGCAATGGCGACCATGTTTTTTAGATACGCAAATGTCCTTATACACACTTGGGGCACTTTGGACCAAGACCTTGGACACCGATTTTCATGTTGAAAGGACAAATGCTTGCGCAGTTATAGCCATTTTTATTTTTTTCGCCTCTTATAGTGCTCCAAGTGGCCAAGCTCCGCAAATTTTTTCCTGTGACCTCAAACTGAGCTCTTACATAAGTGTCCTGAGTTTGGCAAAGATCTCATTCTGTACAGAAATTATAGGAATTTTACTAAAAGTGGACCTGGCCCTTTTGAACATTTTGGCACCCCTTTGCGACGGTGAGACGAAAGTTTTACTATTGATGTTCACTCTCCAGAGAATCTTTCTGCACTGGTTTGGCTCTGATTGGGCGAAAAACCTAGGACTAGTTTGCAAAAGTAGGTTTTTCAAAAAAAGTGAAATACCCCAAAATTTCACCAGGCTCACGATCAAATCTGAGGCGTGTGTTTTGTCCACCATGAACAAAGGACTCCAATGACATAAGACACTTGATCCTGCGACTGACAGTTTAGGAGTTATGAGCAATTTTGTACTTTTGGTCGCTGTAGCGCCCCTGTCAGGCCGATTGGGGTGAGCCTTGGTCACACTGTAGGCAGTAGGAGTACTACCATCCCTCCAAGTTTCAAGTCTCTACGACTTACGGTTTGGTCTGCACAATCAATTTACAATTACAATACAATAATAATTACAATTTCCATAACAAGTAATCTTTTTCAAAGTATGCTAAAGTCTACTTTTTCACAAGGGCTCCTTCTCATTAACTCTTAATACCATCTGTGGAAAAAGTGACAATACAGTACTTTGCATATTTGTAGTAGTAACAAAGCGTGTATTTTGTTTATTTGCTGGAAACCACTTGGCTTTACTCTACGATTACATCTAACTTCTGAACCACATCACTTCTAGGTTCAGTCTCCAATATGTTTTGTACTGACTACATTTCATCACATGCCAAGAGCATGATGTCTCAAAACACATGTTGTGACTAAAATCTTTTTCCGTTATAAGCCGCTAGCAAGCATTCCTCCTCGTAGCGGTCTGTCTTGGTGAGTCACATCCCCGAGTCCCGTCTGCTTCGAGAGTATACCGGTTTAGTAGGAATGATGTCTCACGGCAAAGCCACGCCACATAAGGAAAGCGTGACAGTAATCAGGGAGGTTTCATTATTAGTTTTGGATGCTGAACGACCTTGGGAATTTCACATGTGTCTGGAGAGAGGGAGGAGCGACCATCACGCTGGAGTGAAACCAGCGAAAAATAGAGCAAATGGAAGTCATTGACTCGCGACGGAGAGAAAGAGAGAAAAACTTAATGGGTGTGGGCTGAAATGAGTATTATGTCACCAGAGCAGTGAGGGAGGACATCCTGAACAGATGAGGCGAACATATTGAAATGCACTGGGTGGAGAAGACGAGCATTAATTCACATATGTCTCAGCGCTGAAATGGGTTAGATCAACAAATCACGTTACGGGTTTTGGCCGTCGCCTTGAAATCTGTCAACGGCATTCCCTTTTCCCTTTAATTTCCCACGCAACAAGATAGAAATATGAGCAACTTTGTTGGTCTACCAGCAGGTTTTGCATAACACGTCCCTTAAGGCTGCTTGTATCTTGGACAAAAGTTCACAGCTGTATTGTGGCATAATGAAAGATAAGGCTTTGTCTGTAGCGGGAGGGTTGTAATTATGGTTGCTGTTTTTACTTTACTCTTTCTCTCAGACCAAATCTGTCTACATGAGTAGCTTTGAGATCTGTGTTGGATGTTTGCGTTTCGCACAGCTGTAATCAGATATCAGGCCGGAGGGGCCGTGAGTCAGCCTATACTTGAAAACAATGGCACGCTTTCCGAGGCAGTGTTCAAATGCCATGGCTAGTATGCAAATGCCACTGAGTAGGGATGGATATAGACTCTAAGCCAAGTATGATGTAGGACAGTGGTTCCCAACCACGTTCCTGGAGGCCACCCACAACAATGCACATTTTGCATCTCTCCTTTGTCAGACACACCCATTTCAGGTCTTAAAGTTTCTACTAATGAGCTGATGATCTGAATCAGGTGTGTTTGATTAAGGAGACATGGAAAACATGCAGTGTCGGGGGGCCTCCAGGAACGTGGTTGGGAACCACTGATGTAGGAGATCATTCAATCGCTGTATGGACAGCCTTCATTTAAATATGGCTTGATGCAGTTTTCTAGGAAAAGGGCTTTAAAAACTGGGTGGTAAACAACTAGTGGTACGAGGACCCTATTGGAATTGCTCAGGTTCTTCTTCTTCTCCAAAATGAATCATATTTTTGAGGGCCTAAACATGGTGGAAAACTCATGAAACTTTGCACACATGCCAAAAGTGGTGAAAAGATACATCTGATATGGGTTTCAGAAGTGGGTGTGGCAAAATGGCTTGATAGCGCCACCTATAAAATGTCAACGAAGCGCCTCTCAAGATATGTTTCACATATATGTACAAAATTCGGTAGACACATGTAACACACCAATACCTATAAAAAAAAGTCCTACGGTACAAAGTGCGAAACCCAACAGGAAGTCTGTTATTTTGAATTTTCTCTGCAAGTTTTGTGTTGTTTTTGCTGTTTTCAGGCGTTAAAATGCATTCAAACGAACTCCTCCTAGAAATTTACACAGGTCAAAACCAAATTTGGTTAGTGCAATCTATAGCCTTTTGTGACGTTAAATTGCGAAGATTTTGGGTTTTCGTTGAAGGGTGTGTCCGTGGCAGCCTGACAAACTTCGATGTTTCGCCACGGCATAATTCGGGCATACAATGTCTTATCTGCACCAAAATTCACATGTTCGAAAAGAGTCCTGGACACATCTAAAGGCCAATATTCTGTTATAATCACAGCGCCACCTGCTGTCAACAGGAAATTACTTGTTTTACCCTAACTTAAACATGCAATGTCCAATCTGCACCAAACTTCACATGTTTGGTAAGAGTCCTGGCCTGAAGACACCTAAAGGCCAATATTCAGTTATAATCATAGTGCCACCTGTTGGAAAAAGGATATGATGTTTTGTGTATGTTTTACACTAACTCAAACATACCCTTTTCAATCTGTACCAAACTTCATATCTTTGATAAAAGTGCAGGCCTGAAGACATCTATATGTGAATATCCAGTTATAGTCGTAGCGCCACCACTTGGTAGCAGGAAGTTTGGCACATATAAATGACTTTGACATATTCCTTCTATATTTACCACTTTAAATGCATATTGTGTCACACCCATGTGGACTGTTTTGTTGGTTTTGCCCTCCTGTGTCCATATTTGGTCTTTCCTGTTCCATTGCTTGTTAAGTCATCATTGGTTTATCACTCCCACCTGTCTTTGTCTAATTAGTTGTCCTATATAAGTTTGGTTCTGTCCCTTGGTTATCGTCCGTTCTTAATGTTGCTTTATGTTACCTAATGTTAGTTTTTGTCGTGTTGGAATGTGTCTTCCCGTTTGGATTATTTTTATTAAAGCACGTTTTGTATGATTTCCTCGTCCCTGCTCCTCCTTCCCGCACACGACCCCTGACATATTGCCCACTGTTCACTGTTTTTTTTAATCTAATACATTGTTTTGGATAATTGTCTGATAAATGCATATACATGCACTACTGTTAAAACATTTTGGGTTGGTAAGATTTTTGTTTTTAAAAGTAGTCTCTTATGCTCAACATTGCATTTATTTGATAAAAATATGATCTTCCAGAAATCAATCTAATATGCTGATTTGCTGCATAGGAAACATTTCTTTTTATTATCAGTGTTGAAAAGGTTTTTTTCCAAGATTTTTTTTTAATGAATTTGTCTTTATACAGTCACATTTGCAATTCTCACACAGTATAAATGGGACTTCATACATGCAAACACATAGTTGCTTTGATATTTTAGTCAGGGGGCCCTTTGCAAGGGAATCATCATATCTGGGGGTCCTTTGCATTCTGGGGTAAGCTTGAGACCTCCCGAATCACACCATGACCAAAAGGGAGATGGCTTAACTTAACTGCCCACCCCCATCCAGCCCTAAGCTCAGCCCCTGCGCCACGGCCCCCTTCTTCAGTAACAGTCGAATAAATCACAAACATGCACCATGACGAAGCCCAGGCCCTGGCGCTCCAGCCACCCCAACCATCTGTGAATCATTAGCCCTGGCTTCCTGTTTGAGACTACGTCTTCAGCGCACACATCCCTATCACCGCGTCAGGCTGTCACACAGCTGCAGGACTCGCTCTGATAGTGGCCCGAGGAGGCAACGGTGCACGATGAGAGGTTTGGAAGGGATTGGATTCGCCCAGACTCATCTGGGCTCAGTGAAACGCTGGCTGAACGATGTCCACTGAGACCAACTCTGAGCTCGAGTCCACTCGAATTACAGCAATTGTTCCCTCCCAAACCCCAATAACACATTCCTGCTGGTCTGACAGTACTATAAACATTGCATCTCTTAATGGATGACATTGGGGTTTATTTCAATTCATCTGAGGGAGCTGGTTCAAAAGAGATTACAAATTAATTAAAGTTTTGCAATTATATTTAATATGTTTTCATCAGAGAATATGAGTGTGATTATAAACACAACAAGGCTGTGAAAGCAAACTAGCGATGCTGGGTAGTAACTGATTACATGTAATCTGGATTACATAATCAAGTTACAAAAATTAAGTACTTGTAATTAGATTACATTACATTTTAAAATACACGTAATTAAACTACAGTTTCTTGTTATTGATTACATCACACTCTTTGTATTTTTATATCAACATTGTACAAATTATCGTATTTAAATCTATGTGATAAACAAGTTAGGTCAAAAGTAATCTAAAAGTAATCCAAAAGTAGTCTGATTATATTATGTGTAACAATTTTTAACAATCTATGTAGTCCCATTTAGCCACTTGTTAGCAACATCTTTTTCAAATAAAAGGGGTATTATTGATGTGTTTTATATTGTATAATAAACGTGAAATTATCCTGAGCTTGTGTGAACCACATACCTTATTTCAGGCATTAACCAAAAACCCACTGACTTAAGGATGACAGAACTGCAAATGCTAAAATGCTAACTCATTTCCGAGTGTTGACCTATAAAAATGTGCATGTACAAAAATCCCTGCAGCGCTCTATTGTGTTACACACAGCCGACAAAAGTGAGAGCCTAATTATTATCAGCCATTAATGGAAGCCACAACAGCTGTTGGCACTAACATTACTCTGTGCTTCATGAGGGATGGGATGGGTCAACAGAGGTCATCAAGGGACACCCCTGCGGGAAGCATTTCCTGCATACCTTTGACAGAATTGTCCCTGAAAGTGGACAGCTCAGCATGTCGTTACCTCATCTCAGGGTGTTGGCTTCATATGGCAAAAGCATTAATGCTAATCACTTCTTGCTCTTAGAGCAGAATGAGGGGGATGAATAAAGAGTATAATTTTCCTTCATTATTTGTGAAAAAGCGTTCATTCTTTGTGTATGACGCACAGGGTAGGCCATTCTCATTGTCTGAATCTATCAAATATCTCAGCAGAACGCAGATGTGTGGAACACCACTGTCTTCAAATATGCACAGATATTATAACAAAGACTATTTTTGTAGCATATTTTTCAGTTGAGTAGTAAAGCACACTGTCTGCTTGTACAGTGACAGGACTAAGTAGTGAATTATTAAATAGTGAATCCCACCATAGCAGAACTGACTCCTGGAATTGGCCCCATTTACAGGGTCAGCTAAAAGAATAGTAGCAGTCATTATATTACACCCTTAATGTAGGCTATTCTTGTTTACAGACACAAAGCCTTAAACATTAAAGGTCCACTGAAGCGCTTTGAAACACACTGCATTATTCTATGTGTTGATGTAATTTCAACTAACACAGAAAGAGAAGGCGGGACATATCAAGCAGTCCCCGCCCCCTTTTTAAAATAGCCAATAGTGTTGCCGTTGAGCTCAGTAGAGCCACATTTGACATTGTATGACAGCCACAATCTCATATCACAATAAAATTTAGCATTCTGTGTGGAATTTAAAAAGAGTCGATGCGTTTCATGGTCTGCGAAGATTCACGCATATGATCCGATCCGTTCCCCACTCTGTCTGAATCATTCCCTATCCCCTAAATAGTGCACTATGTGCCATCAACGAGTGATTGATTTGAGTCGCAGCTTCAGCGTCTATTTATAGTGTAGGGGGCAGGACACTTTGGATTCTAGAGAGCTTTTGATTGGACAGAAAGTTTGATGAGAAGCTTTAAGTCCAGGGTGATGTCATCAGATTTATTGATCCATATTGGTGGAAGTCAGAGACTAAGTTTTGAACGCTTATATCTTGTAAATGCAAATTTTGTCATTGCTTTGGAGCACACTAGCTTATAGATTAACTTAAGGCTAACATATTACTAGTAAAAAACAAAAAGACATCAATTTAGATTTCACGGGATTAATAACACGCCTTTTGCACGTCTGCTCATATTAGTCTAAGTTAGAGATGATAATACCTTTAAATTATGAGTATCATCATCGTTTCCTAGTTGCTGCTAATACACAATTTTAAAGAGGGAAAATTCACAAGAAACAGCCTTTGAATATTATTTCAGAGATAAATAAATGGGAGAGAAGGTATTCTTTGAATTAATATAACGGCTGGGTGAGGGCAAAAAAATGCTTAACATACTAAAAATAATACCTAAATACATACAATGATGTACTTGAATGAGCAATTTCAGACACAGAAAAGGAGTTAACAACAAGAGTATTCTTAATCCAAATGCCCTAATTGGATTTTGTGCAGAAATGACTGAAAACAATGTCTGTGTGAATCATTTCATCCTCTTAGACTCTGCTCCTTTCTTACACTTGACTGCAAGTTTACATTCTGACCCACCTCCATCCAATCAACAACCAATTTATTGAATCAAGTCTTACATCTTACATTTGTTCTTCTTTCGATAATCCATTTTATTTAGATTATACCCAAGAAAACACATTGTTACTTCCATTTCACCATGACGTGAAACACAATGTTAGCATCCTTTAATTTTAATTGTTCGAGAGAACTTGTTAATTTTGAGGTGTTGACAGCACAATTTGTGACGTTGACTATAGGACTTTGATGACATGTCGGTGTCTCGATAATTATTTAAGAAACTGTGTATAGAGTGTTTTCACGACGT
Organism: Labeo calbasu; assembly: GCA_019740295.1. Lineage (NCBI taxonomy): Eukaryota > Metazoa > Chordata > Actinopteri > Cypriniformes > Cyprinidae > Labeo > Labeo calbasu. The sequence continues at coordinate 8,387 of JAHKKF010527641.1, read as the reverse complement.
GTCATATTGGCAGCAAACAATGTAAACAATGCCACTGAACCGAATGGAACTCGCAAATTTTGCAGATTTATTGCTGCTGAAAATGGTCAATTATTGTCATGTTTTGGGCTGTACTAATCGGTCGGACCAGGAAAAACATTTGGAGTACATAGACTGCCAAAAGTTTAACAAATAAAGGAGAAGAGTGTAAAGAAACTGAGGAACAAAAGGCATTTGTGGTTGGCCAAACTGAACCAGGATTTCCAGGGCAAGAAACTTGACAACATTCATGTTTGTTCTTATCATTTCCAGTCAGGTAGGTGAAATATTAGACTAATATCTTAATTAATACTGCTTGTGTGTATCTTTACCACCTATTAACTTATAAATATTGCGCCCTTTCCTGCTTGCTAAGTCTTCACTAGATGATTTAGCAGCTTCCACACAATTTTTCCATGGTTTAGAATAAATTAGCAGAACAATGTATTCAATAGTACATTAACCAAGCAATCAATGCTCCTAATCTCCAATATGGCCGTGCATCCAGGTAACTGACCAAATTGTGAGTAAGTGCAAACCCTCCATTTTAATCCTGTGAGAAGATGATAACTAACCTGTGCTGAAACAGTGGGTTTCATGACCCATTAACCTTGTAGAGTATGCATGTTGCAATAGAGGGTATGCATGTGACATCACCGTCAGCTGGAGTGGCTGCAGCTCCGCCCACTGAGTGGCAAAAAGACTGAGTGGCAGCATTGGTTTCAACGCGAATGCTGCGACAGAACACACAAAACACCTCTAAAACAAGAACAAGCTTTGCGATTGACTGTACAAAGAGATTTGACAAGAAAAATGAGATATATTTATACAGACTGCTGAAAGCTACTGAAAAGAGAAACAAATTAATCACTGCAATTCAAAGAAACAAATGTTCTCCAGGCAGCGAAACGCGGATTTACAGTTATCATTTCACATTAATATGTTGACTTGTGCAGTAAAATCATATCCTTTTAAATAAACACTTACAAAAACTACATACGTTTTTCAGTTGGATGATAAGACGATATATATAATATTGATATAAGTAATCACCAGGGTTTAGACCAACCTATTTTGTATTTACAAAATGAGTTCACAGGCAAATTTGCTTTATTTATTTTCCCCGGTGTCAAAATCAAACACATATACGTGTTAGAAAACACAATTTCTGGCTGCATCAATATCCACTGACCACTGGATATTTATTAAGTTGTTAGGAACCTTATATCAGGTTCAGCAACCCTTAGTTTAAACTGATTATCGTTTGTTTACTCGCGTTTTCGCATCTTCCCTATTAAATCCATTCACACTGAAAGCTCTTTTGCTACTCAGTCTGGCTGAGGGGGCGTGTCCCGGCGGGAAAGTGACGTCAATGCATACCCTCTATAATAAATAATATCATTCCAGCATCATTTATTTTTTTAACATACTTTTGCTTTAACGACAAAAGGAAAATGGATTAATTAATGAATTAATTAAATTAAAGCATTTATGTAATTACCTAAAATGCATTATTCATTTAGTGAAACAACACATCAGCATGCCAGTTTATCCTCTCTTGACCGAAAAAATCCACAGAGACACATTTCTCTTACTGTGTGAATGGATTCCCACTCATTTCTATCTCCCTTTGCATCTTCTGAACCGGAATATGTGAGTCATTGTTTGCGAATAACAAGATGTGAACTAGCGAGAAATTTCACTTAAGCTTTTAATCCAGCTGTTTACCACCAAACATGCAAGGACAGTTCACGTAATAGCCAAGTTTCTTGAAACTTATGCTAATATTTAGACAAAATCTTATCAGATCGCAGCATTCTGAGCATCACAAAACTAGCGGCTGACTACACACACACACACTCTTATACACACTCATATAATGTGTGGAAATGGGGCTGATCTGCATTCCAGGTAGGCCCCTTGCCATCCAGCTTTTACAAAACACTCATAAACTTATGAATTAAACCACGTTCCTCAACATTTTTTTTATTTCCAATTTCAAATGCATACTTTTATTCTGGCTAGACTGTAATTGGATTAACAAAAGTGTGTTAAATTGACACTTTGGAAAGAATTTTGGGAAATTTGGAAACAAAGCATGCAATATGATGATTGAAAACAGTCACAGACCTGAAGAAAACCACACAGCTGTGCATTTTACAGGCACACCCCCAAATATTGGGTGGTATTGGGTGGATTTCCTTCACGCCAGCGGACGCCAGCTATATTAAGATTACTATAAGCCACTTGCAAACGTGCTGTTTGTTCAGTCCAGTTGAGATTCAACTTGCAGGCTTCTGCTTATTCTTACATATGTTTTTATATGTGTCCAGTTTTTCAACCAAAAAAAAAAAAAAGAGAGGGTTTTTACATTTCCAAATTTTTTAAAAGAAAAAATACCTCCCCACCCTTACTCCACCCTTCCCCTTTCAGACTGAATGAAACAGAAATTGAGCACCACAAAGGATGTATCCATTTATGACTAGCTACTTCTGTGGATTGCATAAGGGGAATCAAAAGTTTGCCCTTTTCTTCCTCTTTTGTTGGTTGGGGGTGGGAACGGCGGTGTAATTGGAACCAGAGCCTGTGTTTGTTTGAATTTTTCCATTATAAACGTAACCTTTCAAAACTACCTGGGTTCTCATTATAGCGTGCCTGGCTGAAACGTTAGCGTTATTACAAGGTCATTTTGAGCTGGGCTCCTACGAGTCTTTATGTGAATCTACTGAGCTTAATAACAACATGCCGATTCATAATCGCATCTGCAGCCCTGCCAAACTGCACACGCCGAAGAAAAACACAAAAAAGTGCACATGCATATACAGAACAAAAATAAGCGATTAAGGTGACGGGGTAGGCCGGCTTCACCGCGCCGTTCCCAAAATATTTTGCTAAGATGAATGAACAGATAAGCCCCTCACATGAATAAATAGATGCATGAGCAGATAAGTAAACAGTGGTTTCTCTCTGGCCCATACGTGGAGACAGATGACCCCGCTGATGCCATTATCACACACAACACCAGAAAAAAGAGGAAAAAAAACATGTAAAACAGAAGCGTAAAAGTGGAAAAATGCACTGAAAAACCGGTAACACTTTAGAAAAAGTTTCATTAGTTGACATTAACTACATTAGTTAACATTAACTAAGAATGATCGATACTTCTACAGCATGTGTTAATCTTAGTTAATTTCAGCATTTACAAATGCATTATTAAAATCATAAATTGTGTTTGTTGACATTAGTTAATGCACTGTGAACAAACAATGAACGACTGTATTTTTTATTAACATTAACAAAAATTCATTTAATTGCATATGAAATGTATTGTTCATTGTTAGTTAATACATTAACTAATCTTAACAAATGGCACATTCATATCACATTGTAAAGTGATACCGAAAACTAAATTATGGCTTTAGTAACATTATAAACATTACCATTTTTGTGGCTTGATGTTTGTTTTTGTCCTTTTTAAATGTCCTTTACATGCCACATTCATTCAGTTTAGTCCATTTTAGTCTGACTGAAATGGCAAATTTAAATTTAAATAATAATTACAAAAAGTAATATTTTACAATAAAATATCTTGTAACTGCAGCAGACCAAACAGTTTGAGAAAATGATTAATATTTGAAGAGTTCATTTGCAAAAACAGATTTTTCAAAAATCATGTTTTTTCATTGTGCATTCCAGTTAATCTCAATCAAGCTGCAATTGGGTTATTTTGATACAAAGTAAAAATAACTAGAAAATACAGCTAACTCTCTCTCTCCCCTTCAGCTTGCTCCCTTGATCAGGGGTCACCACAGCGGAGTGATCCATGTTTTACGCCGGATGCCCTTCCTGCCACAACCCAGCCCTGAGAGTGCACTAACTTGTGCATCCCCAGTGCTGGGACACACTCACTCACTCACTCACTCATTCACATACACATTCACACATTACTGTCAATTTAGATTGTCCAATTCACATATCATGCATGTCTTTGGATTGTGGGGGAAACTGGAGCACCCGGAGGAAACCCACACAGACACGGGGAGAACATGCAAACTCCACACAGAAAGGCATCCTAGCTCAGCCGAGTTATTTTTTATTTAGTATTGACCTGAATAAGATATTTCACATAAAAGAGTTTACATATAGTCCACAACAGAAAATAATAGTTGAATTTATAAAAATTACCCTGTTGAAAAGTTTACATTAGCTTGATTCTTAATACTGTGTTGTTACCTCAGTGATTTTTTTTTGTTTGTTTTTGTTTAGTGTTCATGAGTCCCTTGTTTGTCCTGAACAGTTAAACTGTTCTTTAGAAAAATCCTTCAGGTCCCACAAATTCTTCGTTTTTTCAGCATATTTTTGTATTTGAACCCTTTCCAACAATGACTGTATAATTTTGAGATCCATCTTTTCACACCGAGGACAACTGAGGGACTCATATAAAAACTATTACAGCAGTTTCAAATGCTCACTGATGCTCCAGAATGAAAAGTGATGCATTAAGAGCTGGGGGATAAAAACCTTTGAAGCTACAGAAGGCACTTACGTGTTTCCCAGAATACAAAATAAGTTAAATTTACCCTGATCTTCAAATTCAAGACATTTTCACCCCCCAGCTCTTAATGCATCGTGTTTCCTTTTGGAGCATCAATGAGCGTTTGAATCTTCTGTAATATTTGCATACGAGTCCCTCAGTTGTCGTCAGTGTGAAAAGATGGATCTCAAAATCATACAGTCATTGATGGAAAGGGTTCAAATACACAAAAATGCTGAAAAACCAAAGAATTTGTGAAACCTAAAGGATTTTTCTGAAGAACAGCGGGAAGTTAAACTGTTTAGGACAAACAAGGGACTCACAAACAATGATTACTAAACAAACAAAAAATGCTGTAGATCATTCAGGTAACAACACAGTAAAGTATCAAGTGTATGTAAACTTTTGAACAGGTTTATTTTTATAATTTCAACTATTATTTTCTCTTGAGGACTATATGTAAATGCCTTTTATGTGAAGTATCTTAATCAGGTCAGTACTAAATAAAAAAATAACATGCATTTTGTATGATCCCTCTTATTTTGGTAAAATAATTAACATTTAGCAAATTCTACAAGGTGTATGTAAACTTTTGACCTCAACTGTATAAAAGACTTGTCAGTAAATAAAATGTAACAACTGTTTAGAAGGTAGTGTTGTGAATTCATGATATTTGATTATACTATAACTATTTTTAAAGACTGTTTAATTTATTGCATTAACATTGGCAACAGTGTAGTTGAAACACAAGCTACACTCTTTAAACAGAAGATAACTTTTGTGTTCATCTGCGCATTCACTAAAATGTTTAAGAAATTAATATTTTTATTCAGCAAGGATGCATTAAATTGATCAAAAGTGATCGTTAAGACATTTGTAATGAACTTGACAAGCATCAAAGAAATAAATATATCACCTTTTTTAAAAATATTAAGCAGCATAACCGTTTTCAAAATTGATTATACTAGTAAATGTTTCTTGAGCAGCAAATCAGCATATTAGAGTGATTTCTGAAGGATCGTGAGACACTGAATGTCTGCTGAAATTCAGCTTTGCATCACAGAAATAAATTACATTTTAAAAGACATTCAAAAGGAAAACAATTATTTTAAATAGTAAAAATATTTCACAATATTACCTTTATACTGTATTTTCTGTTCTAAATGCAGGATTGGTTTGCACAAGAAAAGTCTTTCAAAAATCTTACCAACCCCAAATTTTTGAACATTAGTGTAAATTATGAAGTTATGATTTTAGTCTCGGCTTGAGTTTACCAGAAGTTCAGCTCTTTCAGCTTAAGCAGTTCAATCCTCAACACACTATGATTGGACTATGTGAATCGAATCACTGATGAAACTAAACAGCCCTTCAGCAACCAACATTTTTGTCAGTAATTTCGCTGACAAGATTAACACTGATTATAAGTGGACCTCAGAGGGCAAAATTAAATAATAAAGTACTGTACGATCTCTTTAAAGTGGAGCATATTTGGAGCTTAATTTGTACACGTGTGCTGGTGAGAATGAAACACATCTTTCAGTGTCCTCATGTAGCCCTTCCATACGCCCCATGGGCCGAAAGAGCAGTGACATCACCCTGCCTCCACCTGTCCTCCGTTACATGACCCTACTCCACCCTACTTCTTTGACACACGCTCACTGATGCTGGAAAATAATTAAGTGGTAATTAAAAGCACACATACTGATGAACACTCTAAAAAGTAAAGGTTCTTTTTTGGAATCTTTTAAAATGCACTGAATCATTCAATTCCACAGGAGGTTCCACAAAATATTCAAATGTGCTTCACAAACAGAACTTTTAACTGAAAGATTCTTTGAGGAACCAAAAATGGTTCTTCTGTGAAAACCCTCGTTTGGAATCTTTATTTTTTACACAAACACACAGACCTGTGCGAAACGCACCCATAAACACAGACAGAGGAATGAGAGCAAAAGACACATTCCAAACATCACAATCAGTTTCATCCTTTCGTCTCCGCAGTCACACTTTCCTCAAGTGGCTTCGCTCAACTTTAGGGTTTCACACCCACATGCTGATCCAATTAATCTTTTCTCTGTTGTGGTTCTGCGTGAAGGCGGTTGAATGAAATTGAGGTGTTTTAACATCGCCACATTTTTTTCAAGGTCAAAGGAAGGTGAGCCGCTTGGGGAGGAATTCTGGGTGTCGTGTACCCCAAGAGCAGCCTCCCAAAAAGAAAATAAATATGCCTGTTTTAACGCTCTACATTTTATTTATCCTAAAAGAGAGGAATGCTTTATGATTGAACTTGCATGCCTTCATGGAAGTTTGACCAAATTAAGTTGCACGCCGATGAATAGGATGATGATTTAAATCACATGAGAGCTAGCCGGGAGTCAAGAGTTCACAAAATGTTTGTATTTCAGACAGGCAGAGAAAGATCTTCATCACTGAGGCATGTAAGTATATACACATACCAGCAAATATTAAAGGGGCCGTATTCTGCCACAAATGCTTTTTTGGAATTATTTTCAGCGGTTAAACCACCTAAAAATGTTACTCAAAGTTTCTTGCACGAAAAATGTCATAGCATTTTAATTTTACATGTTTGAACTTTTCACCCTCCCGTTAGACAGGTTGTTCTTTTAAGAACTGTTAAAAGATTCTTTGGACAACCCAAAATGTTTCTTCTGTGGTTCAAAACGGTTCAACTCTGCAAAACTCCCTTTACTTTTAAAGGGATAGTTCACCCAAAGATGAAAATTCTGTCATTAATTACTCACCCTCATGTCGTTCCAATCCCATAAGACCTTCGTTCATCTTCAGAACACAAATTAAGATATTTTGATAAAACCCAAGAACTTTCTGACCCTGCACAGACAGCAACACAACTGACACGTTCAAGCCCCAGAAAACTAGTAGGGACATCTGTGACATCTGTGGTTCAACCGTAATTTTTAGGAAGCTACGAGGAATACTTTCGCTACAAAGACTGACATGGAAGAGAAGAAATTTTTGAATAGTCATTATTTTTGTTTTCCTTAAGCACAAAAAGTATCCTCGTAGCTTCATAACATTACGGTTGAACCACTGATGTCACATGGACTATTTTATGATGTTCTTACTACCTTTCTGTGCCTTGTCAGTTGCATTCCTGTCTATGCAGGGTCAGAAAGCTCTCGAATTTCATCAAAAATATCTTAATTTGTGTTCTGAAGATGAACAAGTCTTACGGGTTTAGAACGACATGAGAGTAATTAATGACAGAATTTCATATTTGGGTAAGCTATGCCTTTAAGAGTGTAAAATAAAATAAAATAAAATAAAATAAACTACCCTGAATGCCTTTTTGACTATGAACCATCTTTTTAGGGTTGAACAATTTGGGGAAAAACTTATACTCTTTACACTCCAACCACTTTAAATAATGGGTTTGGAGAGATGAGGGTGAATAATTAATGACAGAATTTCATTTTTGGGTGAGCTATCCCTTTAAGAGTATAAAATAAAATAAAATAAAATAAAATAAAAATAAATAAAATAAAATAAAATAAAATAAAATAAAATAAAATAAAATAAAATAAAATAAAATAAAATAAAACTAAATAAAACTAAACAAAACAAAATAAAACACATGCCAACCACTTTGTAATGGAGAGTGAGTGACGAGAGACGAGCGGATCCACATGCGAGCTTTTATTAATAGGACGAGACATGATACGAGATACATGGTCAATGCAGGCGGGGTCAGACAACAGGCAAACAGGAACAACGAAGGCTAAGCACAGTGGGAGTCCGTGAAGCAGGCGTGAGTAGAACCAGGGGCGAACGGTATCCGAAACGGGGCAATCCAAGA
>JAHKKF010527640.1:2908-17879 GCA_019740295.1 Labeo calbasu | reverse complement strand
TTTTTTTTTTTTTTTTTTTAATAATAATTAAATATTTAAAAAACAGTTGGATTGACAGCAATGGTCCTAGAGGCAAAGTTGTTGAGAATGAGAATGAGGGGATCTATCATATGGTATGAAATATCTAGTGTTTGTGTGAATATACGAGCTTTTTTTTTTTTTTAGAAATTTGAAGCCATTTACCATAGAAATTTTGTGTTTATTGAAGCCTTTTTAACTGTCATAGCACCACCTGTGCTCCATGAAACTTTGCATGCTTGTTTGGCATAATATGATACATGTGCTCACCTAGTTTTGTGAAGTTCTGATTTTGCATGCAATTGACCACACGCTTTTTTTTTTTTTAAATAAATGACCACATTATACCTACCCTAAGGGTAAAATTAAACATTATTTTGATATTATTGATTTAGAGAGTCCAGAGAACTGCGCTGCAGTTTTTTTTTTTTGATCGAGATTAAGTGAAAAACCTAGGACTAGTTCGCAAAAGTAGGTTTTTGACATATTTGTGAATATTTAATGAACGATTTGATTGACAGCAATGAAGTTGCTCAGCATGAGGAGATCACTACGTGATTACAGAGGCATAAAACTTGTTAGTGTTTCTGCTCCCTAGGCCTTACAGTTTGGTCTGCACGATTAGTTTTAGGGAAGAGTAATAATAATAAAAATCCTTACAATTACAACAGGGTTTCAGCACTATAGCTCAAACTCCTAATGATAATGGTCTTGCTGTCGTCAAAGGCATCAACAACAGGCAATATCTCTGACTATCTTCAATACACAATACTATTGTCTGTCGGCACAACCCTAAATTGAAGGTTGTGATGACACTTTGTTTCCTTACCATAATGTATTCTCTTAAAAATTCTTTATTGTCAAATGTGTGTTGAATGTAAACTCCTATAAGAAATGTAACTATTCAGTGTGAATTTATCTGAGAATATTCTTAAATAAGGAAATCTATTCACTGATTGGTCCGTGTGTATTTCGTCATCCAAAATCCCATTTGTGCCACAGCAAAGTGTCCTGAATCATCTCTAAGACTGACACTTGAGTTTTAGTCCTACACTTCACTTAAATTACTTCTGAGATGCTTGATAACTAACTTTTAAGCACAGCTTTGAGCCAAGATTTTTGACTTAAGTCAATTTTTATCAGTGTTCTTGAGAGTAATTCTTAGAGGCTTGATAAATACGGGCCCAGACCTTTACAAAACATTTTATCTAAAGGCCAAATGAATACAAATGAATCAATTTCCTAAATTGCTAGACTAAATTAAAAAGTTGTTTACAGTATAGTTCTTAGGTTGTGGAATTACTGAATAACAACTAAAAAAAAAAACACTCACTGACACTGACAGAATCTATATTGTTTTTACAAATGAGGATGTCCTTGGAGGTTTTTTCAAGTTAAGGTCATATACAAATTTTTCCCCAAAATTTGAAGTGTCATGAAGTTTTGTCACCATTTGTGGTCAAGAGGAAAATTAAGGTTCTTACCTTCCTAAAAAAAGATATACAATTATATATTGTTATATGTGGAAATTAGCAAAGAGACATATTTCACTGCACTACTCAGGTAAAAGGCAATTAGCCTCAAAGCATGACTCCTAAAATGGGCAGGGATCAACATGATTTATTTTAAACTTTAATAGTTTGTTTTAATCCAGTGCAATGTAACAAACACATAAAAAACAATAGAAAATAAAATAAATCTTCTTTTCCAGGCCTGTTTGTCAAAATGTTCAAATTCTCTGATATTTCCAGGTTTATTATTTATAAACATAAATTTATTAATAATGAATATACAAGTACATTATTTATTTATTTATTTATCATTTATTTATCATTTTCGCAGGTTTCATCCTCCATAATAATTGGCCTGACAAAAAATAGTCAGATTTTTTGGTTTTATTTTCTTTTATTTATATATGTATTTGTCACAGTGAAGAAAAAAGTGTGCTTTTGTCTTGCAAAACAATTACACAGCACAAAAGGAACAGTACAGCGAATTAGATATGACATAAATTTGAGCAAATATCTAACTGCTTATTGAAACACACTGAACTCACTGACTCACTGAATGATAACACTCAGATACATGTTGTTGTGTTTTTCCACAAAATGATAAAAAACTCTTTAGAACTTGAAACACAAAGTTGAAGAATGTGATTTAAGTATAACTATATATACATATAATTATAGAAAAAAATTGCATTCCCTCAAAAACACTTCATAATGCTTTCACACTGGATGCTTTTTAGCTTTTACACAGTGATGCGCTGCTTTCCTGTGCTGTTTGCTTTAAGTTTATATATGAAAAAAAAAAAAAAGAATACAGAAGTTTTATAAAGAAATACATAAATATAATTTGTCTACATAACTTATTTCTAGCATTTAAGCTCAAAAGGTTCATTAAGATACAGATTACAGCTGTTACGACAGGACCAACTTCATGTACCTTAAGGGTAGTAAACTGTAACAGTATAAAAGGTTTGCGTTTAGGATGTTCGAGTTCGCTGACTCAGCTGAATCCAAAGTACTTTGTCACTGCTATGCTGCAATGCAAATTATTCTTCATTAAAACCTTGGGGATCCTCATAATTTTTCTTACAGGAGCTTATTGTGACATCTATTGTAACACTTTTTTTCCCTTTGTTTCCCATCCATGTTGCCGTCCTTGTATAGTCCTCCTTTCTCAAATCAGGACAGCTTTCTGTAAACTTCAGGCCAGACATTTTCTCAATATCTGTAATGTCTACCTTATAGGGATTTAACCAATCATTTTCTGTATCTTCTTCACTGTTTTCATTGTCTTTTGATTTCTCATTGGGCAACGTATAGCATTCTAGCTCTATGTCTTCACCCTCTTTCTCCACAATTACCACCTTAAAGAAGTGAGATGGCACTACTTTCTCTCCCACATTTTCTATTTCTTTCAGGTAAAGTGGTCCAGTGTACACATGCACATTACGGACTGTTTCGCTGATTATTTTCTTTCGACAGTATTCTTCTAATTTCTTCCACTTGCCTCTGTTGAAGTTACTATACTGTGGTGTTATGTTGTACATCAAAAAAGTCTTTTTATAGGCTTCCTGACACCATGTGTGATTGGCAGCAGCAGCAAGATGACCGCGATCATAGCCTGTGCTCTTAAATGGATTGCTGTTAGATAGTTTGAAGTCAGAGTCTGAGTCTGAGTCTCTAAATGTTGGTTTCTTATAATATGAAGGTAAAGTACTCACATTCAATATCTCATACACCCATTCAGCATTTTTTTTCTCTGTGTCGTATGACATGACGTAAAATTGTTCTTTAATTATTTTGTTACTTTTTTCAATAACATTTTTTTCTGCCTGGGGAGAACAATCTATTAATTTATATTCAGAATTAAAAGGTAAACCTGGCTTTAGTGGAGCAGAGATTTTGTTCTTGCCAAACATTTCTGTGAGTGGGATACGTATGTAGATGGGACCAACGAATCTACGCTTCTTTGCTCCTGTTTCTGATTCTGATGCTGCACTTAAAATCCCGGACTGGTCACTGGGAGCACCAGGATCATTCCCACTGGACTGTCTCGTGGGCTGAAATGGTGTCCTAGTTTGGCACTGACTGACACTACCTGTTTGCCCTTGATTTCTGTTTGTTGTTTGTTGCTTAACTCCTTTAGCAGCTACCACTATATTTGGTGCAGCACTGCTTTGAGCTTGACTTATATCATCCGTTGACCGAAGACAATTCTTCCCTCTTCCATTCTCTCTTTCAGCTTTCATTTGGTCATGCATATCTTTCAAACTCAACTCTGTGCATCTTTGGACTAAATGTCCACTCTCATTCAGACTAGACTCTTCTTTTCTTTTTTGTATTTTTAATAGCTGCAGCACTATCACAACAGACCAGCGCTTTCTTCTTAAATCTTTATCAATTCTTCGTGCTTTTCCCCAAGCTCGTTTAATATCATCCTCTGGCCAGCAATCATCACACTCCTTGTTAATGTCAAATTTCTTTTCAATCTCTTTTTTAGTTTCATGCAAGATCTTAACATTAAAATATGTTAACAAATCCTCAAGCACAAAATCTAAAGTGACATTAGGTGGGTTTCTTCCTCCTTTCTCAAGAGTGGTTTTAGTATTTACAGAAGATTTAGTGTTTTTTACAAAGATTTTTTTTTTCCCAACTTTTTTTTTTTTCGGGATCGCACTCATCTCGATGCAACAGAAGAACAAAGTTAAGGAACAAATCACCCTTTACTCAGTCTGAGGCTGGATTTTATTACTTCTTCAAGAGCTTCAACTAAGAATGGTCTCGTCTTCCTGGCTGAAAAAAAACAAACAAAAAAAAAACATAAATAATGTGATCTATTAAATAAACTTGATCAAATGCTGCAAATAGTGTCACATACCAAAATTTCATTAGTCTGTACCAATAAAATTGAATGGTTCTGGGTACTATAGCAAAATCATTAGTTAGCTATTTTACTTTATTATTAACACTAATACACACAGGCAGCCACCAGTTTTTTATCATTACATATTTTACATTTCTGCTAACACTTTATTTTAAGGACCTATTCTCACTATGCCTAACGACTATTTATTAAGACCAATAAAACAAGAAATAAGAATCCTTACCTTGTCTTTCCTTTAGTAGAAATACATAGAAAATCTGACAAATATCAGAGTCCAGTAGATGATCCAGAGAAATCTGTGAAATTTGTAAACAGTGTCTTAGAAAAATATCAACATATTCTCTGTCACATTTCTCCAAAGAGGTTCAGTCATGTCTGTTCTCCAGTGAACTACACTGAAGAGTGTGTTTGTTGTCACACACTGAATTTGCAAGTTATTGCCAAGTTCCCATCCAAATGCTTAAGCACAAAGTAGGTTAGGTGCATTTGTTTAAAGCTGATTTGTTTAAAAATGTCTACAATATGGGAAATACTGGTCTGACAAAAAAGTAAAATAGATTTATAAATTAAAGCAGAGGATGAAACTATAATCAAAATGCAACAAATTGTGATTAGTAGCCTAAATAATTACTTAACCAAATGAATCATGAAATTTAATTAAAATGGATCTGTGACCTATTAAAAATACCGTATTTTTTTCCCATTTCCCCAGGGGTTTAATTTTGTATGTGCAAATAGCAGCATAAACAACAGAACAGGAGGATTAGACACAGGCACTATAGATACTGACAAGTTATTTATTGGCACTAGATATTCTTGCGAAAGACAAACTGATCGAATCTGTAAGCTTTAAAAAGACTAAAACACTGTTTTACTCTCCTCATTGCACTTGCATATTAATGTCATTAAAACATAATATTTAATTATTTTATTTTTGTTTGTTTGTCTACAAGCTTTATAAGCATTTGTCATGAAAATTCTCGCTATGACTACAATTAACCTACTAAATGTGTAACTAATCAATGTAATATTATACAATACTACAGTACTGCGCCTTGGGTAATTGCCATCCTGAATACAATTCAATGTAAGTCTACAGTATAGGTAACTCCCTTCTTAAAATTATACAGTATACAATACTTCGAGGTAATTCCCTCTCTGAGAATCATACACTTTTCATCCATTCTCAGGAAATTATTTAAAACATTTCCATCACATGTTCATCATACATGTTCACATGCATTGTATATATAGGACATTCACAATGTACTCGTTAAAGTAAAAAAAGCACTTATAAAAATAAAAGAGCAAAGGATTCAAAGGGTGATCTTTTACTTTTGAAAGTACAAATTTTCCAAAAATGTACTTCACGACCCTGTTGTTAAGTCAGATTTTTATATAAAATGTGAATTTGTATAATGTCAGCAGAGCTGAACTAGAGTTCTTACCTCTTTCCTCACACAGAAAATCATGCAGTCAAGTTGAGTGTGCTGTATTATAAGGGTCTAGTGATGTTTTCACAGATCGCAGAAGAGAGACAGTCAAGTCTGTTGTGCAGGAAATGATGATGGTTGTATTTAAACTTCGACACTCTTTACTAAGTTGAGGGCGTCACTGTCAAGATCAGCACTTCCCCAAAGCTGTTTATACAAAATAAAAATGAGCTTACATTCTAAACACAAAGGCAACTTGTTGTGGAAATTGTGCTGTGTGATTTCACAGCTTATTTAGGCAAATAAAGTTATTATTATATATTACAATATTTCATATTATTTTATAATTGTGATCAGAAATATCTTGCATGTTTCATGTAACAGTCATGACTTGCACTGTAAACAAGGTTTAAGACATATTTAGAGTACAATCAGTTTTTAGTCACTGTACAAGTTTTATATATTTTTGGAAGTGTTACAACTGTGAAAAGTTGAATGCCATTCACTATAACACTTATTTTTAATGCAGTTTTTTTTGCACTTTATTTTCACAAACTGTAAATCATGCATTGTTTTGTATTGTCCTTCACTGTGACTTGTCTTCTGTTAACATATATATACAGTGCCCTCCACTAATATTGGCACCCTTTGTAAATATGAGCAAAGGTGGCGTGAAAATAAATTTGCATCCTTTCAATCTTTCATTCAAAAAATTCACAAAATTCTAGAAAGCTCTTTTTTTAGTTTCATCTGACCAGAGAAGCCAGTCCCGTTTCAAATTCAAGTCGTGTCTGACAACTGAATATGCTGTAGTTTGTTATATTTATTGCATAACGTAAGTTTCCCCCCACTTTTAATTAACTTTTAATTTAATCTTATTATCCTCCTTCCCTGTGTCTGTCCTCCTCCCGAGCCTATACTCCCAAGTTCCCACCCGTCCCTCCCTATTAAATTGTACAGTATATACTGTCTCTTGCTGATTTTAGAAGCTCTTGTGCTGGTCTGTGTATCTTATCTAGTCCTTGGAGGACTTGTTTTGTTGGGCTATTAATAAGAGAGATGTTTTCCAGGAAAAGAGAGACAGTGAGACGCTTCTTGAGTCACTTTCTTATCACAGTTGCTTAAGTTGGGAAGGAGGTCAGACGGCACCAGCAGAACAAACTTTAACACAAAGCATTAGAAATAAACTTGTATTTTACTCACCTTTGCATTTCTGAGAAGTTTTATACATTCAGGCCCAGGTGTTGTTGTCTGTGACCTCTGTTGTTTGTCTACCTTCAATTTGCCAACATTTTGAATATCAGAATGTTTTTAGGAAAATTCTCAAGAGAAAGTCTCACCTTTTCCTGCATTGAATCAGTCTCTCTCCATGTTGACCCCTCTGAAGTGTAAACTTCCACTTTAAAGAGAGAGGCTGAAGGTCTGACAACATTCTCATTCTGTTTTAATAAAGCAAGTTCTTCTTTTCAGAGAAAGAGCAGTTCTTAGAATATTAGTTCACAGAATCCCTGCACTTAATCAACTTTTCATACTGTCTTCAAAACAGGATACAAACTCTAGATGTCTTCAGATACAAAATATAATATTTAAACAGGTGCAGTTAATTTCTCACTGTTAATTAATCACTCTTCTCAACTTCATAATAATAATAATAATAATAATAATAATAATAATAATAATAATAATAATAAAAGCAGCATCTCAAAACGCTATACAAACATAATAAAAATAAGAAAGTTAAAAGATACACACACACACACACACACACACACACACATAAAATACAAGCAAAATGAATAAATAAATGAATAAATGAATGAATAAATAAATAAATAAATAAATAAATGCAAAGCCAGTATAATAAAAACGAAGAACCCACATAAAACACATAAAAGCTACACTAAAAAGTAAGTTTTAAGGGATGCTTTAAAAATATTAAAGGATTCTGCATTCCTAATCTCAGTGGGCAGGGAATTCCACAGTTTAGAAGCCAATGAAGAGAATGTCCTATCACCCATAGTTTTTAAAACTCATCTGAGCCAGTACATAAATCAAAATCTATCCCATAAAAGTTTGTCATGGCTCAAAATGTAATAATTCTCACAGTGTGATCCACAGGTGCATATGCCTAATCCTACTCTTTACCATTTTAACAATTTCTGCATCTATTGATTTATTTCAAAACGTAAGAAATCCAAAAATCTCAGAATGACATTATTGATCTATCGATTTTATTCAACTCTTTCAACATTTCTCTCTTGATCTTTATTTTTTCAAACATGCTTTTAATTCATCACATTCCTTGATTCCTTTGTTCCTTTGATTCATATTTCAAGACTGAAAGGTTGTAGGTTAAACTGAATATTTCCAGGGTGGGTACAGTCTTGAATTATGTGTGCCACCCATCACAAGCATCTGTCTCTGTATATATCAGTCAGTGAGGGAAGCTGTGTTCTTATGATGTTCTGCGCTGCCTTCCTCAGCCTCTCCAGAGCATTCTTATCAGTCATAGTGCAGCTTTTAAACCAGGATGTTGTAAGTGATAATACTCTCCACGGAGCATTTGTTAAAGGACAGCAGGAACTCCTATGATGAGTTAACTCTCTTCGCTGACCTCAAGAAATATAGTCTCTGTTGTGCCTGTTTTATGAGGGCATTTGTGTTAACAGACCATGTCAGATCCTGAGAGATGTATGTTCCTAAAAATTTAAAATCACTGACCTTTTCCACAGGTTCCTCTTTGATGTAAATAGGGGCATGCTTGTCCCTTTTTTCTTTCTGAAGTCTATGGACCAAGTGTTTTTGATGAGTTGAGTGTCAAGTTGTTATCAGAGCACCAGACAGTGAGTTTTTGGATCTCTTTCTGTCAGTCCCGTCAGTCCCTATCAGTCCCACCACCATAGTATCATCCGCAAACTTTATGATATTGCTGTCATAGATTGGTGTGCAGCCGTGGGTGTATTAGGTGTACAGCAGAGGGCTAGGGGAACACCAGTGCTGAGTACTAGTTTTGAGGACCGATGGAACCCCATCCTGACCAACTGGGGGCGCTCTGTTAAGAAGTCCTTAATCCATCTGCATGTGTGGTGACTGACACCCAGACCGTGTAGTTTAGTCAATATTCTGCCAGGGATGATTGTATTAAATGCAGCAAAAGATGTGCCGTGAGCCCCCCTCGCTACACTGTCCCTCTGTCCTTCTCCTGTAAGCCACTTTTGTTTCCTTGATGCCTTTTTAAGTTAGATCTGGCAGCACTGTATAATTCCCTGTTTCCAGACCTAAAGGCTGTATCTCAGTCTCTCAACAGCTGCTTGACGTGTCTGGTGATCCATGGTTTGCTGTTTTGATAATGTCTGATCTGTTTCTGTACAGTAACATTATCAGTACAAGTGTGAATATAAAACAAAACAAAACAGTGGATGTATAGTCTGCCAGGTCCTGCATGTAGTATGCTCAAAACAGTCCTGCAGTTGTGAGATTGCATCCTCTGGCCATAACCTTAAGTATCTCACCTTAGGAACAGTTTTCCTAAAAGTGGTCAGATTGGCCCAAGTGAGGACAGGTGTTTCCAGGGTGGGTACAGTCTTGAATTATGCGTGCCACCCGTCGCAAGCATCCATCTCTGTATATGTCAGTCAGTGAGGGAAGCTGTGTTCTTGTGATTTTCTGCGCTGCCTTCCTCAGCCTCTCCAGAGCAGTCATAGTGCAGCTTCTAAACCACACCAGGTCAACTAGGTCACAGGGGAACAGGCCAACTGAAAACTCAGTGAACACAAGGACAAAAACTAAACATATCCCTGAAAATATTATTACTGTTGCATTATTAACACATTTAAGCTTTGCATTACTAATCCAAAGAAACTACCAACACGTTCTCACTCCCAACTCGTCACATATTGACGATTGGTCAGGACCCCTTAGCGTCACTTTTTGATGCTTAGGGTACCCCTTCAGCGTCACTTTTTGACAAGCAGTGTCCTCCATTGTTTTCAGTTGTTTGTCTTTAATTTAATTTAATGGTTTGCATGCATTTGTAAAAAAATAGAAATTATCTTATATAAATGTATACTTTAATTGGAGCACCTAACCCCACCCCTGCCCTAAACCTACCCACTTCTGAACCATATAAAACATGCAACAGGCAAATATAAGTACAGTCACAGATATTTATTGCAAAAACTGACCATAAACAAGCAGTATAAAAGCATTACAAACAAGTCCTGTTGCATTCCAAGTCTTCTGAAGCCATACAATATCTTTATGCGAATAACAGAATGTTTTGATCGCTGAAAATGTGTCTATTCTTCTCATAAATCAATCGTTTTGCTTCAGAACCCTTGGAATATGAATACTTTTTGAATAAATTATGAATATAGTTGTATCTGCCTGTTATATCTTGCATTTTGTTGACAGATGGTTAGGTGTAGGGGCAGGTGTTGGGTTAAATGTGTAAATAGTGTAATAAACTGTTGACTGTTTGCACTGAAAAAAAAAAATCACACCCAAACATATATGCAATAATAGCAATATATAATAACCAAATATATAATTTAATCATGACGATAAAATCCCCAGTGCCTTTCGCGTCAGCACATTGACGCCAAGGTTTCTTATGTAAAGTACTGGAGGACCCTGCACGTCGGAAAATGACGCTAAAGGGGTACCCTGAGCGTCCAGAAGTGACGCCAAAGGGGTCCTGCCCAAGCGTCAATATTTGACGAGTTAGGAGTGAGACAGCACGAGATCCACCAGCATCGTGTGATCATGTGGAACCTTCAGCAACTGAATCAAGCTCAACCAAAGAATAAGCAATGGTACAGGGTCAATTCAAAATGTCTCTGATATTTAGCGTTTGACTAACCTTAAAAAAAACCCCATCACAATCTGCCCTGATCGTTCCTCTACACCGGTGTTTCTCAACCCTGGTCCTGGGCGCTCCACAAACACTGCACTTTTTGTGTCTCCCTTATCTGACACGCACATTTCAGGTTCTGGAGTTTCTTCTAATGAGCTTATGAGTTGAATCGGGTGCGTTTGATTAGGGAGACACACAAAATGTGCAAGACCAGGGTTGAGAAACACTGCTCTACATGATCATCGACCTTCATTCATAAAATGATTTGAACATGCTTACATGTTTTATATGCTCCTTACCAAAGTCTTGCAGTGAATAAAATAGCAGTTGCTGGTAACATAAGTTTAAGCAGTGGTCAAAAACATTTCCAAAGCAGAGTGAAAGAAATCAGCGATCTAGTAATCTAATATTAAATCTTTCCTTCAGACCTACTTTGAATTCTTACACATTAAACAAGTGGCAAGAAGAATGTACTAACTAATGACACGTCCTAACAACAAATAGCAAGAAACGCATCCTAAAATTTCTAAAAGACTTGTAAAGGTGTACACCAACTGTAGTTAGGACATTTAAGACTGACACATGCATTTCTTCAGTTTATGTTCTGCATAGTCTCCCTTTTCTCAAACGTATTTGTTGGTTTTTAATGCAAGCTGGTAACAATTTTACTTAGTGAGCTTTATTAAGGACTTGCTTAATAAGGTCTAACCAGAAAAAAAGTTAATTTTTCTCATCTGTACAATTAAAACATTTTGTATAATTTTAGTCTATTGTTTTAAATAATGTTTTGAAAATCGACTCTATATAACACAGCATTATCTAACACAGTCAACAAACAGATATGCCTCTGTTTTTAAACCATTTTAGTAATTTTGGCTCCAGTTTCATATTTCTGGTTTAACATCTTTGATCACATTTCACATTTCTGGTCTAGGTTTCAGCTTTGGGTCCCTACATAACTTGGTTTAATTCATGTTTGATTCAGTGAATGAGAATATCTGAAATAATGTCTTCATCTTTAGCCACAACATTTTTTTTTTTTACATCTTTGCTATACTATGTCTAGGGACGGACTTGCCTGTATTAAAAAAAATATGATTCATATACTAGTTTATATATTAGTTAACATATATTGTAGTCGACATTTGAAGTGGATCAAAACCTTTCATCAAAGTTGTCCTAAAACTTAAATAAAACTTGTTTTTGTCTTATGACATCTTTGATTAACTTTTTTTTCATCCACTTCAAATGTTGACTAAAAAACATTCATATCTTATACCACTGGTGATGACAGTATTTGTAGTTATCATTGAAAATGCAGCAAATGGAATTCCTTTGATTGTCAGTCAGTTAAAGTTGTGCTGTTGCATTAGATTTTCAGCCAGTGGTGGCATTCCGAGGCCTATAGTGTTGTTGTCTGTGACCTCTGTTGTTTGTCTACCTTCAGTCTGCCACCATTGAGAATAAACTGAATGGCAGGATGTTCTCTAAGTCTTTAGGAAAAGCCTCAAGTGAAAGGTCCAACTTTTCCTGCATTGAATCAGTCTGTCTCCATGTTGACCCCTTTCAAGAGGGAAGCTGAAGGTCTGACAACAGCAGTTACACATTCTATTTTCATGAAACAAGTTCTTCTTTTCAGAGAAAGAGCAAGCAGTTTGTTAGAATATCAGTTCATAGAATCCCTGCACCCATTTCTCAACTCTATGTTTCCTAACCCATTTGAGCCAATACATAAATCAAAATCAGGATAGATTTTGATTTATATATAGGCTCAAATGGGTTATCAAAGTTTGTCCATGGCTCAAAATTTCACAATTTTCACAGAGTGATCCACAGGTGCATATTCCCAATCCTACTATTTATCATTTTAAGAAATTATTCATATATTGATTTATTTATTTAAAAATGTAAAAAATCCCTAAATCTCAGGATGGCATTATTGATCTATTGATTTTATTCAGCTCTTTCATCATTTCTCTCGATTTTTATTTTCAAACATGTTTTTAATTCATCACCTTGAATAACAGTTCCTTTGATTCATATTTGAATTGCTAAAAGTTTCAACTTCAGTTAAGGTCTTATTCAAGTTGTAGTGCTAATATTTGGTGTAATTTCCCCCCTGAATATAGTGAAGGCATTCTGTCCAGAAGCTGGTATCACTACCTGATTGATACAGGATTGGCTGATTTCAACAAACCATAACCACTGCCCTCGATTGAGAATGGAAAATGTCCTTTTAAATGTGATCACCTGTTTTCATAAGTTACTTTACTTGACAGAATCATGTCAAAAGCCATCTTGTCCATATGCGTGCGTTACTGCAACACACTAACTAAAGTGTTGGTACATTTTGATCTCAAAAGCATAAAAATGCTAGGCCTGCATGGAAAAGGAAGGTTATGATTAACTTAAACATTTACTTCACATCAGTAAACTCTGCCTCCTTCAATTTAATTGATCAATCTCTCTGTTCTTATTTCATTTTTACACTGATGAGTGCTGTAACCAGTGCACCACAGAGGAACAGGCTATATGTACATTTATTATCATTCAGTTTTATAGGCCTATATTTATGTAGCAGCGGTCTGTTTGACATTCATGATGCTTATTTTAAAGTTTAATGGAGACACGCTTATGTTTATGACAATCTGTTATGAAATGCAAAGTAAACAACTGAGTAAACAACTCTTGAGTTTATTGAACAGCGCAAGTATCTGTCGGCATCTGACACGGTAAGCAGCCCAAGTAAATTCTACAAATATAACCCCTTTTGAAATACACAAAATGGGTTCATATTGATCCGTGGCCTCTCCATTTTTGAATTGTTTTCTGTTGTCAACTGTCATCTTGTAATGTAGCCATTTATGTTTTAAGCTAGTTGCACAATTCCACCACTAGATATCAGTAAAGTTGTCATTGAAGTCTCCACTGCTCACTTCTCCAGCTAACTGCTGACAGTGTCAGCTATTAAATTATTTAAGTGTGCTGGATAAGTTTCCTAATATTGTCAGGAATAAAAAGACATTTTCCAACAAAGAAAGAATACCTTGCACTTTTAAGATACCAGGGAGTTGATCAAACCACACAGGATTGATTGACAAGGTATTCTTTTTGTTATTGATCTATAAGAAATTCAATACATTCTGCTCTATGAAACAAGGCTCTACTGCAAAATTGAAATAAAAAATGACTTATGTGCTTTAATATAAATATAGCAGTGAACCAGTGAAGACTTCAGCTTGAGCACAGTCCACTGTAAAGCAGGGTTATGGTAAATGCTAATTAGCCTGAAAACAAATCCTCATTGGTCTTTATTGATCTAATTGTGTAAAAGTGCTCTAGAAAAATAACAACAAATTGTTTATTTAACACACAGAAAGTGCAGTGCTGGATATCAGTCATGTGACCAGCCGTACTGATGTTCAGATCAAAAGCACTGTTACTCACGTGATCTGGATTAAATGGGAAACATGATGAAAGCAGGAAGATCCAGATCTACAACTATAATGATTACTGACTACTGAATGGTAAGATCCTCAGAGGAGAAACACTATTAAAGAAAGGAAAGACAGTGTCAGTGAAGGTGGTTGTGAATGTGTGTAGATGTGTGTTAGTTACAGGATCAGAGAATGACACTGTTCCTCTGTCATAGTCCAGATTCACTCTCACACGCTCAAGATCCTGTTTAACACGAAAACCAGCCCATTCAGACAATCCGCACGTCACACTCCAGACATCAGCGCTAAAGAAATCACGTCCCTTCCTTTGGTTTGATGCTGTAGTTACTCCAAGACTCCAGCGTTGACTCTCTTTAACCTCCACATCCCAGCAGTGTGTTCCTGAGTTAAAACCCTCTGAACCCAAAACACAGTTAAAAATGTCAAATCGCTCTGGATTATCAGGAATCAGTTGATTGTTCTCACTGTTTCTCAGACTGCTCAGATCAGTAGACAGGAGGAGACATGGATGAGCCGTGTTTGGATCCAGAATCACAGGAGCTGATGAGACACAATCAACAGCTGCTTTAATACTGCTGGTCATACATAATGATCAAGATTCTCAGATTATTATTAAATCCCTAATTCTGTAAATATTCTCGCTGTATGTATAACATCCAACAGAGATCTCCTCAAGACTCACTTTTTTGGAAAATGTCCTGCATCCTTTCGGAGACCTTGAACGGCAGGTTGCCCAAGTAACGTGGCACATGAATCAAAGCTCCAGAAGGCGTCTGTGGATCCGGCTGTGAGATCTGGACTCTGGAAGAACATTC
>JAHKKF010527634.1:8568-31146 GCA_019740295.1 Labeo calbasu | reverse complement strand
TTTTTTTTTTAAATGCAGATTAGTCAGTCTACTAAAAATGCAGATGTGTTTATATCGTAGTTCATGCCCATGTCTTATCTAATGAAAATCCACTTCAAGTGAGTGTATACCTTTTTATATATAAAAAAATATTTTGTTAACATTATGAATTTTTACGTATTTCAAAATATGCATAAAAATGAGGTTGCTGGTAACCCAACAATTGACACTGCAGGGTAGACAGCTTTGACTAAGGTGCTTGAGAGCTGTATTTGAAATCATCACCTTGCATATAGCCAGTTTTGTCTGTTGTCACAGTCATTGACATTTTTCCTGAACTAAAAAGTTTAATCTTCTTGTCTTGTGTGCAAAATTGCACTAAATAGACTAAATATTTAGTTGCACTAAATAGACTGTTTCATAAAAGCAATAAGCCACTCTGGATTATTAACAATGTCCTTTAGCCATTCTTAGTTAACTATAATCCACAGCTTCTTGGGGCTTATTGCTTTAATAAGAGGTTCCATAATTTTTCTCTATATATGAATCAATAGGCGATTGATAAAGAGTCAAACATGGTTCCCTTTTGAGGAACTCGAACTGTGTCCTCTAGAGGTCGCTATGGGGAACGCCATCTCCGTGACCCGTGTCTGAAGTCTACATACAAAAACATCAACAGAGTTGGCCGACGACAGCTTATGACGTCACTTCCGGTGCGACTCGTCGTCACCAGTGCGTCACTACCGGTGCGACCACAGTATAAAAGGACACCAGTAGAACACAACACTCTCTTCTTCGTCTTCACTGACCTTTTGTCTGTAACCAAGTTCGAATTGAGTGCATGTTTTCTCACCAGAGGTTTTAAGGACGGCTCGCGTTTGACGATGTGTGGTAAAGAGCCAGCGCTTTCTGCTCCCGAGCGAGTTTATTGCGCTTTTATTTTTTGCCTTGTCTCTTGCGAGAGGCAAGCACGCTCTGATACCGGCACCTTTCATACGTCTTTTGGGCTGTGCATGTATGGTGAGGAGTAAGCGAAATCAGCTCTTGAGGGAGCTGAATGAGATCGTTGCATTTATTACTTGTTGCGAGAAACAGGCATGCTCTCTTACCCGCTTACACGGGGCTCGCGGGCTGTACGTGTGTGTGGTGAAGAGCGGCGTGTTCAGCTCTTGAGGGAGCTGAATGCAATCGTCACATTTAGTGCTTGTTTCTTGCGAGAAACTAGCGCGCTCTCATACCCGCTTTACAGGCTTACGGGCTGTGTGTGTGTGTGGTAAAGAGCTGCGCGTCCAGCTCTCGAGGGAACTGGATGTGCTCATCGCGATGCATTCGCAGGAAGGGAAGTTAGTCTTCGCTGTATACCCAAATTTGCATGAGTGTGTTCGCCTCTCTCGGCATTGACAACGCATTTGTGTCGGCGACTCCGTCCCGCTTGATTCCCAGGGGAGTCTGGCCTGTGGGCGGAGCGTGTTCAGTTCCCGAGGGAATTGAACATATGCTGTGCGTTGCGATTGTGGTGTTAATTTTCTACTATACTCGGGTGTATGGACAGAAATTAAAAGGGGATTTCCCTAGTAAAAGCCATCTCAGGGCGGTTATAGTTCTGCCATATTATGTGATTAAGTGCAGCTATCTGAGGCTAGCTGTGTGTTAACTTTCCCTTCCTGGAAGCATACCTGTCTGAGGATGTGCTGGTTGGGGCTGTGCGAATGGTCGGATGCAATTGCCGGTTGGTCATGGATCTCGTCTGCTGTTGGGTGGGGCTGCATGTGCTGCACGGTGCCGTGGTTCGCTGGTGGGCTTCGCAATGTTGCGCGGCTTGTCGGTGGGCTGCGGTGCTCTGTGTGGTTGTGTGCGCTCCGTCTGGCTGCGTGTGCTGCTGGGATGCGCGTGGTGGTTGCATCCGATTGTTTGCACAGCCCTAGTGCTAGTTAAGACCCTTGTTTGGTGTTCTTGATAGCAGCTTTCTGGCCTTTCCTACAGCCAGCTATCTGAGGATAGCTAGGTGCTAGCTCGGTGACCGCTCCCCTTCCTAGGGTTTCTAAGTAGCGGCCTCTTTGAGCTCTTACCCACAGTGCTGTCTCCCCTGCTAGGGTTGTAAGTAGACAGTCCACTCTTTGTGGTCAGGTTAATCTCAGCTGGTTCCCTTCTGGTAGCCTTCCTAGGGACATAGACTTCTAAGTACCCCTTTGTTAACTCTGTGATTGCTCCCCTTCCTAGGGTTTTTTAAGCAGCAGTCTCCCGATGCCCCTGCCTAGATGGTGCTATTTCCCCTGTTAGGGTTGTAAGTAGATGGCCCACTATGGTGGTCTGGGCAGCTTCTTAAGGGGGTCTCCCTGGGCTAACTGGAGTCATGCGTGGGAACCACGGTGGGTGAGTACGACCCTGTTATGTGTCTAGCCTCTTCTGCTGTATTTCTGGGACCTTCTGTTGTGTTTCTCTTTTTGTTAGGTAGATCCTCTTCAAGCAGGCCTGCTTGTCTAATTGGATCTGCCTTCGTCATATCCACCTGGAAACGATCATGGCCACTCCTGGCCTTCAGGTCCCCACTACAGCACTACATCTAGGGCTTCGKTCCTCCTACCAGGTAAGCTCTTTGGAAATTATTTTTCRCAGGATGCTCCTGGACACCCCTGGCTGGACACGCATGACTTAGAGGCCACCTGACTRAGACACTCCRTCTGCGTCCTGCCCTGAGGGGCTTCCTGTTTTAGGGTATCCACCCAATCATCATACAGACCTATCCTCATACCATCTTGGTGATTTAGTGAGTCGCCCCTCTGAGGAGTGGGCTAAGTGTATCAGTTCCATGGCAGTATTATCAGACAGCTAGTTGCAGCTAACTGTCTGTTTGGAGTAGCAATGCTTCCCTCACCTTGAGGGTCTGCTCTGAGCATTGCCCCAATTGGGCAACTGAGGTTCACCCTTACTGCCTTCCCCTTGGAGCCTTGTTTAGAATGCCTGCAGAGCTCCGCTCATTCTGAGGGTCATCTACTAGCACACCGTTTCCAAGCGGTATTTCTAAAATCCATTTTTATGGTAAGGCCCACACGAACTCTTGGGCGCTTTCTCAAATCCGAGTCGCGCCGGAAGTGACGTCATAAGCTGTCGTCGGCCAACTCTGTTGATGTTTTTGTATGTAGACTTCAGACACGGGTCACGGAGATGGCGTTTCCCATAGCGACTTCTAGAGGACGCAGTGTCTCGTTCCCTTCTCAGGGAACCAGGGTTACATACGTAACCTGAGACGTTTTGTAATTTATACCAGTAAGTGATCATTGGTCCCATCTTTTCTCAGCACAAATGTTAATTCTGTAGATGCAGCAGATGTTGACTTCCAAGTCCTGCTTAGCTTTACCGTCAAGACATATTTAACCCAGCCATGATATCCATTAAAAGATGGAGGCATATTTCTGAAATTAGGGAAAAATAAAATACCTTAGTTTCTGACAAGCATTACAGTGCTTAATATTGTCAAGTGAACAGCACATATGCCAGTGCCACTGTATGTACATACACACACATATATATCACACATAGGGCATATCAGACATAACATTATGACCACTGAGAGGTGAAGTAAATAACACTGATTATCTCTTCATTGCGGCACCTGTTAGTGGGTGGAATATATTAGGCAGCAAGTGAACATTTTGTCTTCAAAATTGATAAAGCAGGAAAAATGGGTAAGTGTAAGTATTTGAGCGAGTTTAACAAGGGCCAAATTGTGATGTCTAGACTGGGTCAGAGCATCTCCAAAACTGCAGCTCTTGTGGGGTGTTCCCGGTCTGCAGTGGTCAGTATCTATCAAAAGTCGTCCAAGGAAGGAACAGTGGTGAACTGGCGACAGGGTCATGGGAGGCCAAAGCTCACTGATGGATGTGGAGAGCAAAGACTGGTTCTGATGGAAAGGTGTCAGAGTACACAGTGCATCACAGTCTGTTGCGTATGGGGCTGCAAGCCAGTCAGAGTGCTTATGGGGAAGCCCTGTCCACTGGTGAAAGTGCCAACAGTAGGCACGTGAGCATCAGAAGTGTACCACAGAGCAATGGAAGAAGGTGGCCTGGCCTGATGAATCACGTTTTCTATCACATCACATGGATGGCCGGGTGTGTGTACGTTGCTTACCCGGGGAACACACGGCTCCAGGATGCACTATAGGAAGAAGGCAAGCTGGTGGAGGTAGTGTGATGATTTGGGCAATGTTGCTGGGAAACCTTGGGTCCTGCCCTCCATGTGGATGTTGCTTTGACACTTACCACTATTGATACAAATCATGTACACCCTTTCATGGAAACAGAAATCCCTGGAGGCAGTGGCCTCTTTTAGCAAGATAATACGCCCTGCCACAAAACAAAAATGGTTCCTGAGTGGTTTGACGAGCATAACAACGAGTTTAAGGTGTTGACATGGCCTCCAAATTCCCCAGATCTCAATCCAGTCGAGCATCTGTGGGATGTGCTGAACAAACAAGTCCGATCCATGGAGGCCCCACCTTACAATTTACAGGACTTAAAGGATCTGCTGCTAACATCTTGGTGCCAGATGTACACATACTACACACTACCAGTCAAAAGTTTGGACACATCTTCTTCTAGGTTTTTTCAACATTGTATATTAATACTGAAGACATTGAAATTAACAGAACAAATATGGAATTATGTAGTCAACAATAACATGTAGAATATGTTTTGTATTTTTTATATAAAATATAAAAATAAAATGAATGTTTTGCTTTGATGACAGCTTTGATTGCCATTCTCTCAGCAGCCTCTTGAGGTAGTCACCTGGAATAGTTTTACAACGATCTTGAAGCAGTTCCCAGAAGTGTTCCCAAAGCTTGTTGGTTGCTTTTGCTTCACACTCTGGTCCACCCCATCCTAACCAGTTCATCTAATGCAGCTCACCATCACTCTCTTTCTTGGACAAATAGCTGTTACATAATCTAGAGGTGTGTTTGGGATCATCGTCTGTTGAAAAAATTATGATGGCCCAACTGTGCAAACAAGATGGGATGGCATGTTTGCTGTAAAATGCTGTGGTAGCCATGCTGGTTATGTTTGCCCTTAATTTTAAAGGAGAACTCGGCTTCCAGAACAACAATTTACAAATAATTTACTTACCCCCTTTTCATCAAAGATGTTCACGTCTTTCTTTCTTCAGTTGTAAAGAAATTATGTTTTTCAGCATTTTTTTCCATATTAATGACTAATATGGTGCCCCGATTTTGAACTTCCAAAATGCAGTTTAAATGCGGCTTCAAACGATCCCAAATGAGGTTGTAAACAATCCTAGCTGAGAAAGAAGGGTCTTATCTAGCATAACAATCGGTTATTTTAATAAAAATAATACAGTTTGTATACTTTGTAATGCCAAACGCTCATCTTGTCTTACTCTGCTTGGACTGTTTTTGTTCCAGTTCATGACAGTTAGGGTATGTCAGAAAACCCCCATCTTATGTTCTCCCTCAACTTCAAAATCATCCTATATCGCTGTTTTACCTTTATTGTTAAGGGTGTTTGATCTTCTTTGCATGTTCACTTTGTAAGGACTGGGTCGTTACTTCTGCAGTGATGTAGGATGATTTTGAAATGATTTTTAAGTTGAAGTAGAAAATACGATTGGAGTTTTTCGACATACCCTAACTGTCTTGTGCCAGAATGCACAGAGTTCATGGAGAGAAAGGCAACATGAGCATTCGAGATTAAAAAGTATATATATTGTATTTTTTTTTAAATGAAAATAACCGATCATTTCGCTAGATAAGACTCTTCTTCCTCAGCTGGGATTGTTTACAACTGCATTTGGGAAAGACATGAACATGAACACACAAGGGGGTGAGTGCATTATATCTGAATCTTTGTTTTGGAAGTGGACTTCTCAGACCAGCCAATGTGCATACGCAGTCCTTAGTGCACGTCTCAGAACGCATTAAATATTAATACTGAAGATATTAAATTATGACAAAACAAATATGGAACAATGTAGTCAACAAAACCTTAAATAACCAATAATATGTCTAATATTTTAAATTCTTGCTTTGGTGATAACTTTGCACATTCTCAGCAGCCTCTTGAGGTATTCACCTGGAATGGTTTTACAACAATCTCGAAGAAGTTCCCAGAAGTGTTAAGTACTTTTTTTTGGCTGCATTTCCTTTACTTTCCAATCAGCGCATCATCACTCTCCTTCTTGGACAAATAACTCTTACATAACCTAGAGGTGTGTTCGGGGTCATTGTCCTGTTGGAAAATGATAATGACACCACTAAGTGCAAACCAGACGGGATGGAATGTCGTTGAAAAATGCTGTGGTAGTCATGCTGGTTATGTGTGACCTCAATTTTGACAAATTTGCACTCGGACGAAGGGACAGTTTTCCACTGATCTAATGTCCATTCCTTGTGTTTTTTGCCCCAAGCAACTCTCTTCTGCTTTTTGTTCTCCCGAAGTAATGGTTTCTTTGCCACAATTTGACCATGAAGGCCTGATTCACAAAGTCTGCTCTGAACAGTGGATATTGAAATATGTCTGCCACTTGAACTCTGAGAAGTATTTATGTGGGCTGTAATCTGAGGTGCTGTCACTAGGCAGTTTCTAAGGATGGACACTGGATGATTGTCAAATCTTAACTAATTTTAAAACCATGGGAGACTACAGACATGAAGATAGTTTTAACTGATTTTTAGCCTTATAATCCACTGAACACGCACACTAGATGATTCGACCAGACCATGAGGCCACACACTTGTTGACTGTAGGAATGATTTTGCAGTGACATGAGATCTCGAGCATGTTCTGCATGTTCCTGATCATGATTTTAGTGTGGGTGTGCTCCGTCTCAATCGGGAGCAGTTAAGCAATCGTAATGACACCACTCAATAGAGAATTTTTTTTGACAAAAAATAGTTTGCGACATGCCATGCCATGCTCCCGATCGTTCGAGGGTGCAAATTGGGCTTAAAATCGCCCTTAAAATCTTCAAATGTGTGGCCAGCCTTAAGAAGACAAGAAATGTTACAAATTAACTCTCGACAATAAGGCACACCTGTGAATTGAATACCACTTCAGGTGAGGACCTCGTGAATCTGATTAGAGAATACCATGAGTGTACCAAGCTAAATGTAGCTTCTTTGGATAATCTAAAGTATAAAACATATTCCGAGTTGTTTAACACTGTTTTGTTTACGGCATAATTCCATATGTATTCTTTGTCTTCATTAATAATCTACAATGTTTAAAATAATAAAAATAAAGAAGAAAGTGTGTCCAAACTTTTGACTGGGAGTGTGTGTGAATGACACTTGCCGAATATTACTTCACTGTGCAAGTGTGTGGTCTCATGGTCTGGTCGAATCATCTAGTGTGCGTGTTCAGAGGATTATAAGGCTAAAAATCAGCTGAAACCGTCTTCATGTCTGTGGTCTCCCATGGTTTTAAAATCGGTTAAGATAATCGTCTAGTGTCCACCCTCAGAAACTGCCTAGTGACAGCACCTCAGATTACAGCCTACATAAATGTTTCTCAAAGCTCAAGTGGCAGGCATATTTCAATTCCACTGTTCGGAGGATACTGTGTGAGTCAGGTCTTCATGGTCGAATTGTGGCACAGAAACCATTACTTCGGGAGAAGAAAAGCAGAAGAGAGTTGCTTGGGTCAGCGTTACCACGGAATGTCGCCACCTTTTCAGCCCTGGGTCAGACCCTGCATTTCTATGGGCAGGTGTGTCCCTATAGGACAGGTGTCGAGGCATGTAGTGGTCAACACAGATGCCTCCATAACAGGCTGGGGTGCCGTACGCAACAGGCAAGCAGCTTCGGGCTCCTGGACAGGACCTCAACTGCATTGGCATGTCAACTGTCTCAAGTTTCTAGCAGTTTCTTGCTCTTCGATGGTTTTCTTCCGATGCTACAAGACAAACACAGCAACCGTAGCGTACATCAACCACCAGTGGGGTCTACGTTCCCATCGCATGTCGCAACTTCATATTCCAGGAGAGCTCAATCGTACAGATGATGCTTTTTGCAGAGCTGATTTTGGCAAGATACAAGGGTGTTTTTTACACTACCATTGAGAAATTTTAACCAAAGCATGTTATAGACTTTTCATTAAGACCCTAAAGAATCATATCAACTTGTGGAAAATGGGCGTCCGATGACCCCTTTAAAAAGGTCTTTAAAAAGTCTTAAATGTACCCTCAGAAAACCTGCAGAAACCCTGCTCTTTTAATTTTTTGCACTAACACATAACTAATCTAAACAAACAAACATATAATCACTCGTACTCGGGGGAAAGGGGAACAGCTTATGCTAAACCTCTGGTTTTCTTTTGTTTAGGTACGACACTTGCATTTCCTTGGTTGTTGACAAGTGTCCAGGTGCAGTCTTGGATGAAAGTCTTGATGGTTTCAAGGTTTAGACTTGTGATTATGTTCTTCCGATGTTGAAGAGTGATAAACTCCAAAGATGTTCTGACTTGGTGGTGGTTGGGAGTTTCTTCCCAGGTGGAAAGCCAAGAAGAACGTAGAGCTGAGAGAGACACCCATATGACATCCTATGATCTTTGGTGAATGGAAAGACAAGGCCGCAAGACCGCACAGATGTAGGGTTCCAGAAGAGTTCTGCCCAGCCTCTGGGATTTAGCAACCAGAAGATGGGAAGGTGCTGAGAGACAAGTGAAGAGCCTAATAGAGGTCACAACTCCAGGATGTCAAAGAGCCAATGGTTACTTTCACTTTTGAAGGGAAAGTTTACGGGTCTTTGTTTTAGAGCATAGTATTTTGCATATGTAACTCGACTGGGTGTTGATGCAAAACTACTAAAGATTCCTTGAACACTACTAATATGTTGCATGTATCAACATGTAATATACACTCTCATTTGGATCATCAGAAGACTAATTCAAAGAGACCTAACATGGTATAGGCGAGATGGTTCTATCATAAGGATGCATAAAACAGTATACAATACAAAAGGCAATATACAGTATTAAGAACAGTAATAATACACACAATGACCTGAGGATGTGTGTGTTCATTCACAGAAAGGTGTGTCTATGAATTAATGCAAGAAGTCTCTATAATCAGTAGGTGTCTGTTTTAGAGAGATTAAGTAGGAGAGAGATTCTCTCTACATACTTTTAGGTCGTAAAGTTCATCTGGTCTGGCCGAGGTGTCCTGTCATCGTGGCTAAATGCGGCTAAAGTAAACATGCTCGTCACTCCACAGAGAGAAGAGAGGGGCGGGGTGAGCAGAGCTGATTTGCATTTAAAGGAACAATCCATCAGAATGGGTTGATTTTTGCAGAGCTGATTTTGACAAGATAAAAAAGGTGTTGTTTTACACTACCATTGAGAATTTTTAACCAAAGTATATTATAGACTTTTCATTAAGACCGTAAAGAATCATACAAACTTGTGGAATATCTGAATGGAGAAGCATGCCTTCCTGGCTGAATCACTGGTCTGTCTGAGGAACATAAGGCATGATACAGTATGAGCTGCAAGAGAGATGTTATTAAGCTTCACCCATCTACTCTCATTGAGTGTTTGAACTTTCTAGTTGCATATGAGTCCCTCAGTTGTCCTCAGTGTGAAAAGATGGATCTTAAAATCATACAGTCATTGTTGAAATGGGTTCAAATACACAAACGTTTGTGGGACCTGAAAGATTTTTTCTGAGGAACCGCGGGCAGTTTAACTGTTCAGGACAAACAAGGGACTCATGACTATCAATAAATAAAACAACAACAACAAAACACAGCTGTGGATCATTCAGGTAACAACACAGTATTAAGAATAAAGTGTATGTAAACTTTTGAATGGGGTCATTTTTATAAAATTTCTCTTGTGGACTATACGAAAACATCTTTTATGTGAAATATCTTATTCAGGTCAGTACTAAATAAGAAAATAACATGCATTTTGAATGATCCCTTTAACATATTGCAGATTCTGCAAGGTTTAAGTAAACTTCTGACCTCAACTGTAAATCCATTCTTTCTTATTCATTATTTCTTTATTCTTTGCTGCAAACATGTCTTTTTCAAAAATGATCTGTCCTATCTTTGAGTTGTAAGTTACTAATAGCATTCATTTTGCACTGTTTATGAATGCATACATTAGTGTGTATTATTTTATGTAATAATTAAAAAAATATATATGTATGTATGTACTTTTTGTGCAATGCAGCCTTTTTCATTGCTTTAGTTTGACGTATCTCTCACAGTGACAGTAGGTTCTTTCTTCATCACCTGATTTTTAAGTCCAGCACGGTTCATAACAAACACAGAGCTCTTTGATGTATCCTGACTTGTTTTTTAAAATTTGTATCTATGTAAATATTAAAAAAACTACACGTTGGTTCTTCCTGTTCTTGTTGAAGCATCCCTACTGTTTTTGAGGGTGTGGCACTTCCTACACCTGCCTGATCAGTACTGATCTTTCAGTTCAGAGCTCACTCTGATAGATGGAGACCCAACTGGCCAGGGACCTGCTTGCTTACAGAAGATGAAACTCATCTTTAATAAGGCTGTAGCATGAGATGAGCAAATACAAAAAATAAAATTGTATGCATACACACAATAGTGTTTACAGATCCACTGCTCAGCTTTCTCTAATTTATGCTGATCACAAATATCGATTATGTATTAATTATTAATTATTTGATTATTCTGGAAATTCCATACTTTTAATTATTCGTTCATTGGGGACCTGATGTCTCATTTGAGTCTGGTGTCGGCTGTTGCGCCCATCTCATGCTCACAAAAACTCCAGTCTGATTTTAGTCAGAGGTCTGTAGGTGACTAATACCTTTTTGACAGCCGCCTACCGCTTGCTATCACAAAAAGGGTTTGTTTACTTTAGTCTTTTCCCTTACAACTTGCTAACATCAGTGACAGACAGAAATCAGGAGGTCTCAGGTGATGTGTCTACTGCTCCATTCAGTCCTGAGCCTGCAGCTTGCTCTATCCTGGCTGTGTATTTGTGGTAACAAAAGCCTCCTCACAATTTACTAGTAATAATGATTTCAGAAGAGATCAGAATAAATCAAATATAATGTTTTATTTGTCAGGTAAAAATGTATCATGTCAATTACATAATTAAGCAATGAGAATCCATTTCAGAATTAAATTCAGTTCCAATTCAAATAAATACATAACATCAATGATTCAAAGATAAATCTAAGAGTGGGAGATGCATACATGACCACAGAGGGATATACAGCCGCATATGAGAGACATGGATTCAAAGCTTCAGAGACTCTCACACACAGTGTGGGGGTTCTTCTGAATACTGAATCCCCAAGTAGTGTTTTGTCACTTCGCTTATAAACCCAGACCAAAACAAACAAATCTTCCAATCAGTTGTAAAAACTTAAAGACCTTTCGGTTTGTCAGGAGATCTCGTGACCCAGGGTCACACCTGGCTGGAGATTCTCACCCAACCCTAAGGGGAAAACACCCCTCAGCAGCAAAACATGTTCAGTCTTCCTCATAATATAAGTGACTGCTGTGAAATTGAGACCATTTGACCTTTAGAACGATACCAAACATGAAAGGGAAAAATCAACAAGAGGAACAAGGGGTTCGTTCAGAAATCCATAAGATACTGCCTTCATGCTGTGTAAATGCAAAATAAAGACAGAAGACTTGGGCCTCATGTATGAAATGTAGAAACAACCTCAATCAATTTACGACAGAGCTCACATGTGTTTCATGAAACATTTGTATGCCGCCAATCCCATTTTATCAAATGACTGTATGTTGATAAATGTAGCATCTAAAAACAGTTATTTAAATATAATATCACTACCCTAAAAATGGTTAAGGCAAGATGGTACACCAGCCAAAATAGCAAGTAATCTCATGAAAGAGAAATTAATCTTACTCCGAAAACCCCTGTTAAGTTTGTACTTGCAAACAATTACATTAATTTATATGTATATTAAATACCAGAAAATATAACAATATATTTGTTTGGGCTCTGCACGCAGATTTTACAGTGGACCTTTTTGATTGACCAGTGTAACTTTTATGTTTGGTTGACTGCAGTTTAGTTTGATGATGAATGGCTGAAATGTCAAAATGAGTGTAGCCTATACTTGGTGTTCCGTATTTTTTTTCATTATTTAAAATAAATGTATTTTTTATTCCTTTTATATACTTTTTTTTCTCTATTCACAAAAGCACAGCAGGAGTGTGATGCAATGACGTGTGAACCCTCATGGTCTGTTGTATATGCTCCTATTTGCACATAGCTTTAAAAAAAATGATAAAAAGAGGACATTTTAATCTTACTGGTTAATGATCGATTTTGGTTGTCAGTCAGGAAAATAACCTAAATGCTGTCATTATACAATTCTCTGCCAGATTCACTCTGCCGCACGCAAGGTCAGGCTAACTCAAACCTGATGTGAAATTTGATCCTAGCCACGGATAAATTAAAAGTTTGCATAGAAACAGTGGTACCCCTGAATGCTGAAAAGGGGTGGGGATACATAAAGTCTATACATTCCGTGAGAAATTAAAAAAGTGCTAAGCTTAAAAGGCACAATATTAAGCACTGAGCTTGCAGATGTAAGGCACGCAGATAAAACCATTAAGTTCTCAGTGATACAGCATAAGACTGGTGAAGGAAACTAATGAGGCACATTAGGGGAGTTTTCTTTAGTGCTTTAAATTTAGATTAAAAACTGGTGCAAAAGAAGCCGGATGGAAACCAGGCTGGAAGGCATTTGGATTTGGAAAGTCCCCTGCAGCAGCTCCTGGATGGGGCAGCACTTCAGGGTCATACAACTTGGGGTAAAGTCCTACAGGTGGAGGAGGTAGATCACCAGGATAAGGCACAAGGTTAGGCTGAGGTGGTGGATAAGGCTGGAATCCTCCAGGTGGGCCTTGCCAGGGAGGACACTGTTGTTCAGGTGGAAGAATAACCACAGGAAATATGACTTCTGGATCTAATGCAAAAGACACATCCAGATAGACCTGAAAGACAATCATGTTTTTGCTTTACTCTTTGGTAGCAAGTCTTGTTAAGCTATAAGACCAATGTTGTTATACTGAAGATCACTCATTAAAAAGAACTTGAAAATTTTGCATAAATTACAGGGAAATTTTACTCAGAAATCATCATCACACTGTTTCTTCTGCAGAACACAAAAGAATACTGCTTTTGTCCATACAAAATTTGTCCATACATACAAGTTGTTTTTAAAAATATCTTTTTTTTTATTCTGCAGACAAATGAAAATCATTCAGATTTTAAATGACTTGAGGGTAAATTTTCATTTTGGGGCAAACTATGGCTTTGAATATGGCAATATTTAAAGAAGACAGAAGATAATATAGCACCTTGAGTTCATACTGCACTTTTATAATTCTGCAGTTTTCAATGGTGACAGTCAGGTCACGTGGAAGAGTCAGGTCCACTATAAATTTTGACTTTTCTCCAGATGGGATGCGATCTCTAGTCTCTTTGACTATATCCTTGTATCCTCTATTAGTGCTACTGCCAGCAATGAACATCTGTT
The DNA here is from genome assembly GCA_019740295.1 of Labeo calbasu. Lineage (NCBI taxonomy): Eukaryota > Metazoa > Chordata > Actinopteri > Cypriniformes > Cyprinidae > Labeo > Labeo calbasu. Next base: position 17,640 of record JAHKKF010527634.1, on the reverse strand, counting down.
GCTGCTTGAGGCTGTACTTTAGCTTGACGTCACGAGATGAAGAGTTGTCAATGTCGACAAAAACTCTGATTGTTTCACCTGAAAAAATTAACATTTTTTTTTGTTTTAGAGACAACATACATCACAAACAAACAAACAAACAAGTTGACTACAGCCGGATTTCCATCTAAGTTGCAAATTTAATTTATATACAAACTATTTGCAAATAAAGCCATGTTTCTGTCCACTGTCTTCGGGTGAATGTCTGGAGGAATTTAAGTCAAATAATTTTGATGTCCATCTTTCACCTCAGAATGACTAGAGTTTTGAGATGTTTTACAAAGCTCTGCTGCTATTTTCTTGTCTAAGCTAATTTTGTAGCAAATAAGCATATTTTTAATGCAGATTAATCAGTCTACTCAGCAAATGTATTGCCCTCAAGTAAGTGTATATGCTTTTTATGTGAATTTGGGAAATTTTATTTGCATGTTCCTTGTACATTTAGAATTTTTATGTAATATGCCTATCTCAAAATGTGCATACAAATATGTTGACGGAAAACCGACTATTGACATTACAGGCTAATGTCTTCAGCTTAGGCGTTTGAGAGCTACACATGTGACATCATCACCTTGTATATAGCCAGTTTTGTCGGTTTTTACAGCCATTGACATTTGTCCTGATCCAAAAAGTTTCATCTTCTTGTCTTTTGTGCGAGATTGTGGTTGCTGTATGAAAAACACAGAATACTATTACAGTATACAGCATACTGAAATGAGCAAACTAAAATCACATTAGAATTCCATAGATCCAGTCTTTGATTATGATTGGTTGAGCCGTGTTTAAAGCTGTTGTAAATTACTCTACAAACACATACCTGTGACCTCATTACATCAGTATTACTGTGACACTGCATATGTGTTGCTTGGCAAACATTCATCAGAATTACATTGTTTGACGAACGGATAATATTTATTATATTTGTTAACAATCATAACAATTGCTGCTGGGTGTTTATTTTATGAATTAAATAAACATTAACAATGCCCCTTAGCTGTTCTAATATCACTGTAAATCCACGACTTCTAAGGGCTATTTATGTGAATCAGTAGGTGATTGCTAAAAAGTCAAATACGGTTTTGTAATTTATACCAGTAAGTGATAATTGGTCCCATAATTTCCCGGCACAAAGGTTAATTCTGTAGATGCAGTAGATGTTGGCTTCCAAGACCTGCTCAACTTTGCTGTCAAGACATATTTAACCCAGCCATGAAATCCTTTAAAAGATGGAGGCATATTTCTGAAAAAAAGACTCTTTAGTTTTAGTATCTTTAGCATTTTTCGGAAAAAAGAAATCTTTAGTTTCTGATAAGCATTACGGTGCGTAACATATATAACATTTCACACAAACATATTTGTGTATATACTTCACTAATTTTTATTCTTGTGTACAATATAATTAAAGCTAATATTCTAGAATAATACAAGCAATTAATATGACTGATGTGTTTTTTTAAAGGATGATAATATTGTTTGTCTGAAGTAAGATTGTGTTCATGGGCTGTGAATGACACCTGCTGAATATTATTTCACTGTGCACATATTTACAGAATAAGGAACAACAACAGCTGAAAATGTATTTTTGAAAGGTGCATCAGTATCACTCACTGTTGAGGAAGCTGAAATCTGAATGGAAAAACATGACTTCCCGGCTTTATCACTGGCCCATCTAATGAACAATAAGGCATGGTAATTGCCTTATTTTTTAAAGTAAATTGCTGAACTTCAGGCAATTTATTTAGTGCAAGGTATATATGAAATCCATTTACTTACAAATCTCTCCATTTACAGGAGTTGTATACTTTTCACTTTGTCCTGTAGACGTTAACAGCAAAAAAATAAAAGTATTATACAATTTCGAATAATAAGTTGATACTTTTATATATGTAAAATTTTCTATATCGTGTAGCCTCACCTCTCTTCGAGCTCTTTTGAATGAAATATTGCTTTAGTTTGAAATATCTCTCATGGTCTCTATAGGTCCTTTTGTCTTCATCTGAGCCTTCAGTCCAGCGCACATCTGCGTCCCCCGTCAGCTTCACAAAAAAACTGGCCACCTTTATATCTTTGGTTACTTCCAAAACAACTCGCCCCTCCACAATATCCCCACTAGTAAAAGTATTGCTTTCATTAATAGGGTCGTAGTGAAGACTGAGCTCTTTGATGGATCTTGACATTTTAGTTTCTACGTCCGCCAACAAGACACGCAAATACAGCACAACTCCTCTCGTTCGCCTGGGTATAGAAATAAAACACGCCTATAGGCCGTGACGCTTCCACAACTACCTGGGGCCAGATTTACGAACATCTTTTTAAGAAATAAGTTAAAAAATGTCTTAAGATAATCTCCACGAAGTTCGTAAGAATGTTCTTAAGTACAATTCTTGAAAAATTCTCGAAAGTTCTCAGATATGTTCTTATGAACATCTTAATTTTTTTCTTAAGAAGGAAATGACAATCTGTTATCTTTAAACTCTCACTGCAAGGATCGTCTTCTTGGGCTTCTTGCAGATTAGACTACCCTTTTTGTCGCGACCAGCCTGGCTGGCGCTCGGCTTCATGTTTTTAATGCGGCGTGTTTTTGAACAGCTGCAGAGTTCATGTTTGTGCTGTTTTTGCGCCCTCATCCGAAATGAACGTTTCTGTATGTGTGTCCGCGCTGCTACAGTAAACGTGCCACTTTAGAAAATTCGTGCACCTCCCTATTAATAGCTCCTATGTATTATATGTAGCTAGTACTGTTGTAATGCTTAAATATAACAGTTAATTTGAAATAACCCAGTAAATTCATTAATTCGTACTATTTGGGATTTAAGACAAGTCTGGGGCTATCCTAACTTTTAAGTTATTTACGATGATTTTTAAGAAGATTCTTTTCAAGAATTTTAATTCGTCTTAAGTTTTATCTTAAGAAAAAGAATATTCTTAAGAGAAAATATTTGGGAATACGAAAAATTCTTAACTTTTTTCTTAGAGTTAGAAAATAAAAAAAAACATGGCAGTTTCTAAGAAATTCTTCTTAAGAATGTTTCATGAATCCGGCCCGATTACCAACTTTTGAAGTAGTTAAATTTCCAAAATGGAAACATGATCGTTAAAGTCAGCTGTGGTGTGATGAGGGGTGAACGCAGCGAAAACTACAGTAGATGGGGAACCCCTCAAAATGGCCTAGCTACGCCCATAACTGTAGCATTCTTTCAGTGCAACCAAGACTCAGAGGCTGCACACTCTGGTTGTATGAAACTTGAACAGATCAGCCACTAGATGGTGCCATTTATGCTTTTTAGGATATTATTTAGTTGTTAAATTTAGTCAGGTATAATTTTGCATTTGTGTCCTTTTGTTGCACTGTTTTTCCTATTTTAAGTGATTTTGTTATGAAAAAACTTTATCGTTGTTTATAGTTGTGCATTGAGCATGTGAATTTGGAGGTCTATTTGGAGGTCTAACAGAGGTGTGTTTTGAAAGGAAGGGGCATTTCAAGATGGCCACATTCATTCTGATGGATGCCTTCTTTTAAAACCCACAGAAAACTGAACATCATCCTGAGATAAGCTTTTCTCTCCTGCCTGAGTATCTGCAAAATCCAGCTCAAGTGCTCTAGTATCAGCAGCAGGTGTCACGGGGGAAGCTCCCTGACTAACATGCAGTCACATAGACCCATCACATCCATCCCAGGTCAGTCTTGATGGCATAAGGCGTTTCATCTCCGCCAGTGATGACCTGTTGAGGTGCCAGTGCTCTGGAGAAATCATAACCAGCCAAAAGACCTACTCCACAATCCATTTTTGCAGGTATTTCATCAGAAATTACTTCTAGATGTCTCCACTTGTTAGCTGTTTTACAGGTGGGAATGTGTGTGCGCTCAAAAGAAATAAAGTTCCTTGTATAAACAAGAGGCAATAAAATAGGGCTGTCTGAAGAGAACCCCCTGAAGAGAACCCTAAGGCCACTCACTCTCTAACTCTCTATAATGGAGTCTTTTCCCATCATAGCGGAAAGCTTTAGTTTTAGCGGGTCCGTTAATGCCTGTAAACTTTCACACACTTCCTGGACAACAAATGTGTGACTGCTCTGAGTGTCTCATAAGGCATATATAAGGGTTTTAGAGTTAGACGAAGACACAATCGTGGAGGTCGCACCACTTTCTCCTGTATTCACACAACATGATAGGGAGGATGTACTCTCTTCAGCCTACAAAACTACCTGTGAAGGTGACAATCTTCATGCAATGGAGTTGGGTGGCACTTCTTGCATACAGCACATATGGACCTATTTCTGCAGTGTTTGGAGCCATGACCCTTTCTCAAGCAACTTATTCTCAATGACAAATTTCTCTTTTCCTCAACAGCTCTTTCCATTAGTGTAGTGAATTTTGCTTTCGCCAACCTACGGAGGGGAAATAGAGTAGTGACGGGTACTCACGTCAGAGATGACGTTGTGATTCTTGGATCATGTGTCACTTAATGTGCGGTTATGAGTACATCACATAAGACAGATTGGTGGAATCTCTAACTTGTAGAACCTCTTACTGTATTATCAACACAAGGAAGACACAAGTGTAATAAAATAAATTTTATTAACAAAAAGATAGACAAGAGTAATCAACAACTACTAAATGCATACCATGAATGAAATGGAATAAAGTGCATAAGATGCATAAAATGCAAGTGATGAAGTTGGGTGTTGCTATCTTAGTGCTATGTTATCTGGAAAGATAAACTATTGCTACTCTGAAACAAATAAGGTGAAGAACCTTATTATGCATCAAACAAATATGTGTAAGATTTATTATCAGCTGCAATCAGCTATGTAATATCGAATGTAAATTAGAAAAATCATATACTGATAAGATACAACAATGGCAAGGTCTCTGGAAGAGGTTTGGAAGTAATATTTACATTCTCTGTGGTTGAGTGAACAGTCCGGTGGTGGTGACTTCTTCCACTGCTTGTGCTGGTAGCAGTGCAGTGGGGAAGGGAGCAGGAATCCATTTCAGCAGCCTTAAACATGAAGCGCTGTAGGATGCTGATCTCCTGGAGCACCAAAGAGTCCAAAAATCTGGAACACGCAGATGTGGCCCTGGAGTAGGTGCAGAAGGTCTTTAGCTTGGAACACGCAAGCAAAAGTACCTTGAAGTGAATGTTTGCTCGCTTAACCTTGTTGCAAATGTCTGTGTGTCTTCTGCCTCTCTGGCCTAAAGACTCAGAACTTGGTTGATCTGCTTTGGAGACTCAGGACATGCTGAATCTGTTGTTGTCTCACTAGACAAGACTCTGAACGTAGAGTATCTCTTTCCTTGCAGACTGGAGGCTCAGAACGTGGTTGAATCTGTTGTTCCCTTAAAAACTGGAGACTCTGGCTTGGCTGTTATTGCCTCTTCACTTACAGGACTCAGACTCAGTACGGGTATCTGTTAGTCTCTCTGGATGAAAGACTGGTGCTTCTGTTACTGTCTCTTTACTTGAGGGACTCAAGACACAGAGCAAGGAGTGTCTTTTGGAAGGGTACCTTTATCCATTTCCAAATGAGGAGGAGACTGCAATTTGGTGCTTCTCCATTTCCGTGCTGTGATTGGCTGGTTCCATCAGAGTGGGAATGTTATGTACACATTAAGTCCAAACATGATGGGAAAAGATTGAACTGTCATGCATGCATTCATTTGTCCCTTAACAGCTGAGTTTGTGTAAGATGTTGCACTACACATCGTTGTCACTTAGAATGCTTATTTCTCTGAATAAGTATGAGCTGTGTGTGTTGTAGTGTGCATCAGTTTTAAGGTTTGAAAACATAGTTATTGATGGATTTGGATGGATCTTTGTGATCTCTCTTTGTTTCACCCACTGCTGCTGCATCTGGAGATCCTAAGGAATTTTTATAATGGTCACAGGCCAGACTGTAGTGATCCGTCTGTATGTGGGTGAAGAGCAGAAACTGTATTTTGACCAATGAGAAGTTCCTTCCCGGGCTTTGTACCAAAGATCTTCTTCTTGCCCTCTAAAAGGTGTCTGGCTGTTGTCCTGGCATCTTTTTCTGATTGCGTTGGACAGTTTGCTTATGTTAGTCCACCAAAATCCAATTAAAATGTAGCAAACCTCAGTCCACTCTTGTGGTTAGAGAGGTGCCCCGCCATAAACTGGGCCCTGGATGGTACTATCCACTACATTAGTTTTTGACATTGATGGACAGAATGACCCTCTCCACAGAACATACATCTGACTGAATTTGTGCTGCGCAAAAAATAAACCGCAAAAAATAACTTGCACAGACTGACTAATACACATCCAAAGCATGTGCACAGAAAGCTGTCTGTCAAAATGCCCGTCTTGGCGATTATTTCTGTAAATGCCATCATGTCTTAAGTGAATTTAAACATTTGGGAAAGAAATTGGATGTGTGTTAATACACTTGATCTATGCATTAGGACTTAAAGTTGCAGCTGCCTAATATATAACCTATATAATCAATGTCATTAATGTTATTCAAACAAAAGAAAAAGAGATAATCACTCACTGCTCTTTATTAAAGCAAGACTGAGATGTTTTAATCCTTGATTTCAAGACAAATAGTTTAACATAATTTAATAGGGTCTGTTGTGACCTGTAATCACATTTGACTCTTGAGTAACCAACAAGAATAAATACAATAAAATATCTTAAGAAATCATCATAACTTACAAGCATGTCATTTTTTTATTTGCAGCAATAGACACAGTCTATAAATCATTTAATCATGGATGAAGGTCAAAAGTGCCAAAAGAACACAATAGCCATACAACCACAGTACTATCAGCAAAATATGTTTCAGTAGAAGTGGTTAGAGATAAAGGGTAATTTGTTTATATCAAGAACTGCTGCTCTTAGACCTTAAGCTCCAGAGAAACAAGCACATAGCCATCTTTAGAATATTTTGTCTAGAAACATCTGTTTTTGGAGTAGCTCTGTATGTTTCTAAAGCACTGATGTTGAAGAGTAATAACCTGGTAAAGTGGATTTACTTGTAGAACTAACAAAAGTTATCATGAGCATGAAACTGATGTCATAACAAATATCAGTAGATTGGGAAGATTTTAAAATGAGCAGTTCATACATAAATCCATAAGATATACAAACTAAACATAAGACAGACAATGAACACAGTGCTGAAAATGGGTAGGCTACATAAGGTCTATGTATTCCCTGTCAAATGAAAAAAGTGCTAAGCTTAAAAGGCACAATATTAAGCACTGAGCTTGCAGATAAAAGCATGACATTCTCATTGACGCAGCACAAGTTTGCCTGGTAAAGGAGATTAATAAGGCACAATAGGAGATGATTCTTTAGTGCTTTAATTTGGATCATTGCAAAAGTAGCTGGATGGAAACCAGGCTGGAAGGCAGCAGCTCCTGGACTGAGCAGCACTGTAGGGTGCCACAGATTGGGGTAAAGTCCTGCAAGTGAATGAGGCAGTTCACCACGATAAGGCACTAGGCTGAGGTGGTGGATATGACAGGAATCCTCCAGGAGGACACTGTTATTCAGGTAAAAGAATGACCACAGGAAATCTGACTGCTGGAACTGATGCAAAAGACACATCCAGAGAGACCTGAAAGACAATCATGTTTTTGCTTTACTCTTTACTGTTTTTATAGACTATTTACTTCAAACAAACAAGAATTTGAAAATTTTGTAAAAACTACAGGGATAGTTTATTAAAAAATCACCAACACACTGTTTATTTTGCAGAACACAAAAGAATATATTCTGAATTTCAAAATAATTAAATACAAAATGTTTCAGCTGTTTTTGTCCATACATTGTAACAAAATCGCACCTTGAGTATATACTGCACAATTATAATTCTGCAGTTATCAATGGTGACAGTCAGGTCACGTGGAAGTGTGATGATCACTATGAATTTTGACTTTTCTTCAGATGGGATGCGATCTCTAGTCTCTTCGACTATATATTTTGTAATTTTTTTTTTCTTCTTGCCAGCGATGAACATCTGTTTCTGCTTGAGGCTGAACTTCAGCTTGATGTCACGAGATGAAGAGTTGTCAATGTCGACAAAAACTCTGATTGTTTCACCTGCAGAAATTATTAGAATTAAAAAAAAAAATTTGCATGTTCCTTGTTAACATTTAAAATTTTTATGCAATATCTCAAAGTGTTCATAAAAAATGTTGATGGAAACCTGACAATTGACATTGCAGGCTAATGTCTTCAGTTTAGGCAGTTTTGACTGAGGTGCTTGAGAGCTACACCTGTGACATCATCACCTTGCATATAGCCAGTTTTGTCTGTTGTTGCAGTCAGTGAGATTTTTCCTGAGCCTAAAAGTTTCATCTTCTTGTCTTGAGTGCCAGATTGTGGTTGCTGTATGAAAAAAAAAACATTCTGGATCGAGTGAACTAAAAATGCATTAAATTTCCTTTAACTTCTAAATCACAAACAAATGGTTTAAATTCACATTACTTGAGTTTTTGTGGCAGCTTATAAACCCGATAGTTCCAGTCTTTAATTATGGTTGGTTGAGCCATGTTCAAAGCTGTTGTAAATTACTCTAAAAACACATACCTGTGACATAAAAGCAGTAGGCCGCTTTGCGTCATTAACAATGCCCTTCAGCCATTCTTAATTCACTATAATCCATGGCTTCTTGGGCTTATTGCTTTAATAAGAGGTTACGTCATCTCTCTGTTTATGTGAATCAATAGGTGATTTCTAAAGAGTCAAACATGATATTGTAATTTATACCAGTAAGTGATCATTGGTCCCATCATTTTTCAGCACAAAGGTTAATTCCGTAGATTTAGTAGATGTTGGCTTCCAAGACCTGCTCAACTTTGCCGTCAAGACATATTTAATCCAGCCATGATGTCCTTTAAAAGATGGAGGCATATTTCTGAAATTAAAGAATAAGAAAAGTCTTTACTTTCTGACTAGCATTACAGCCCTTACGAAAAAGAAGTTAATTCAAGTGTGCTATTAGTATACTTCTTTTAAACTAAAAACAGGAAAGTATACTGTCAGTCTACCTTTTATGTACTTC
>JAHKKF010527631.1:0-11379 GCA_019740295.1 Labeo calbasu | reverse complement strand
GGCTCAACGTGAAATCACGCACCTGATGGCATTTACCGCTGATTACAGAACCGGCTTTACTGATAAAACGCGCAAGCATTTCGGCCGATACGTTTCGGTGCATCCCTACTAGCAACTATTTAGAACACCTTAGTAACCAAATGCCATAGGTGACACCTAGTATACTCTAAAATAAATAAAACTAAAACTGCAACAAAAATGAATAATAATCGTATAGACCAAAAAAAGTTAAATGGCAAAGTAAAACTTTAAAATTCAAAACTGCAAATATAAAAATAATAAATATATGTGTAAAATTTTAATAGCATGTCAGTGATTGTGTGTGTCTATATGAAGTTGACAGTGGCAGTGTTTATTTGATTGATGTGGACTGATGTGTTTGTGTTGGTGTAGAGTCAGGACGGCCGCGTGGAAGTGCGCGGACGCCACGGAAAATCCATGCTGACCATCAGCGGCGTTCGACTCTCGGACTGGGGCCGTTTCGACTGTGAAGCTCTCAGCAGGATCGGAGGTCATCAGAAGAGCATGTTCCTAGATATCGAGTGTAAGATAAAGCACAAAAAAACATCACATGCATACATTTACATTAAAGTAGCATAATTTTTAGTGCTGGGGAAGTTGCACTAGAAAACTACTAATTACATCCTCAGCAGTGTAATAAGATTACAAATTACTTTTTCTAAAAAGTAGTGCATTACGTATTACTAATTACTTTCTAAGTTCTAAATCTACCTAGACCAGTTGAACAATACAGTACGCAGATTGACATGAAACTGCTTTTAATTATTTCAAATAAATAATAAAAATAGCACAAATTATTCCTGAACTGACCAAAGTATTTAAAGGGTCATTAAACATTTTAACATTAGGCGTTATATTTTAATGTTAAATTCACTATACAGTAGTCTATATACTATTACATCAGAAGTAACTGTAATTAAATTACAAAAATTAAAAACATAAATAAATAAGATGTATGAGTACTCCCTTACTTTACTTTTTCAAGAAAAAAGTAATCCAATTACAGTAACTAATTATTTGGTAATGCATTACACTCAGTGCTTTTCCAGTGCATCTTGCTCTCTGCAGGCTGTCAGAATTATTTTACCCCACAATTTTTCTTTACTGGCCTTAGAAATATGAACGAAAAAAAAATAAAAAATCCTCAATGGGGCCAATTATGGAAGGAATTCTTTCCGTGTAATTAATTCCTCAGATTCTTATTAATTTCCAGGTCCATCTCCTGAAATACCAACACGTTGTTGAGGTCGCTTGTTTTCTGTGTCTGTTTTTATTGCCTCGAATTCTTTCATTGCACATTTCTGTCACTCGCGTTTAACGCTGCAAATGCTTGATGTGTCACAGTCGACAAATGCGATGAGATGCTAATAAAGCGCCCGTGTCCCTGAATGCACGGGCTGACCTTGACATGGGCGTGCGGCGGGAGCGTCTTCATGTCATACGTTTAGCGTGGAGGTTCACGGCCAGCGTGTGAAAAAGGACGTTGTGAATAACCGTGGCAGGAGGCAGCCGAGCGTTACCGGGCGCTAATGAACTCATTTATTTAGTACAGGCTCGTCTCCGCGCTGCTTCTCAGATGTGACGGACGGCCCGGCATCACTCTCTGTAATGGAGGCCTTCTAGTCGGTGCAAAGCAGGAATAATACTGCATGAATGCAGATGCCCTTAGTGCTTAAACTGAAGCGCTGTGGAGTTTTGGCTTTGCAAAAAATGCATTTAGTCTTTATGACTCGTGTCTGTTTACTGTAGACGCATAATGGAGTGAGACTGTAATGACGTTCTTTGTTGCAATCAATATTATGCTTCTCTAAAGACCTTTTTACATGATTCACATCAACATTCTCCAATGCATTTACACACATGGAAAGAAATTCAAGCTACTGAGTCACACGTAGTTCAGGCTGGTTTTATTATGGATATTAGATGATATAATATTTTTTTAATTCATATTTTGGATTATTTTTTGTTTTATTTGATATTTTAGTAATTTAGTTTGGCAAATTAGTAAGTTGTTTTCTTTTTGCCATTTTTAGGTCTATATAGTTTTTATTATTTATTGTTCAAGTTTTAGGTTTAGTTGCATTAACATACATGGAACATGCCTTTTTTTGTGTAATTTTAGTACAATTGTAGTTTTTATATTTATTAATTTAGGAGATGTTTTTATTCAAAGCAACTTAATTGAGGTATACGAGCAAATACAAGACAATACTATTATAGTTTTTAATTCATATTTTGAATTAATACTTTGATTCAGTTTATATTTTCAGGGGTTTTTTTTTCTTTTGTTTTAATTTTAAGTAAAGTTTTAGTCATTTGATTTTGTGTTTTAGCCATTTTTATTAGTTTTTGGTGTCAACATAGGTTTTATTATTATTATTTTTTATTTCAGTTTTAGTTATTTTAATAATAATAATAATAATAATAATATATTTTAAGTTAAACAAAATGAAAATGAGACATTTTTTAAATAGATTTATTTATATATTAAGTTTTAGTTAATTATAATAACCCATAGGAGACATTTGAAAGAGCCTTTATTTTTAATTCCATAAAAAGCTTCAAATGACTGGTTTTACATGGTTTATATCTGGTCTATACTGAAAGAAAAAAAAAAGTAGAGTAGTATTTAATTGAAATAACGCAGGAAACTTCAGTCAGAAAATACTAGTACATTTCACAAAGAAACAGCATGTGATATTTAAATGAATGTGACTTTTTGAAATAGAAAGACTGAAATATTGTCTACTCTAATAACAAGTTTTATGTTTGTTCTTTACAGTGTTGATGGTTGATCTGCTGGATTTCTTAGACCTTTGAACTTGGTCCGAACTATTTTTTTCCAGTTTTATTTTTTTCAGTCTATGTTTTCTCTTTCACCAGATGCACCCAAGTTCCAGACCAATCAAACCATCTTCTACTCGTGGGAGGGAAACCCGGTAAACATCAGCTGTGATGTGAAGTCCAACCCTCCAGCCACCATGCTGTGGAGACGAGACCGCTTCACCATCTCTAGTCAAGGAACCAGCAACATCCGCATTCACAGCGCAGAGGGCCGATCGCTTCTAGAGGTTCAGCAACTTCACAGTCACATGCGATTTTAGTACTTTGTTTACATTGCACATTATTTTTTAATTCTGTTCAAACTGTTGCTCGACCGTGACAGTAGTTGACCTGAAAGACAAAACAACCGTAAAAGATGTTTTTTTTGCCGCTTTATAGCTTATTGACCTAATCTGACATATTTAGAGATTAAAATGCATAAAATTGAGTTAATTCATGTGTAAAATAGAGCTTGTGTAGCTAAAAATGTAAATGTCTTGTGAAAAGTATCATGTCTTTAGTTGTAGTTTGGTGCTGGTTTAAGACCAGTTTTAGTTTTTTATTTTTTGAATTATAAAAAGATGTATATTTTAGATTTCTATTTCATTTTTAAATTTAAGTTATATTTATTTGCTTGTTTGTTTGTTTGTTTTAAATTTATCACTTTTTTATTTTTATATTTGCATGATTTTGCATGATTTCTGGTGAAGCAGGTTGGCCAGGGAAGTCTTTCTGGTTAAACTAATTATTTAAAAACATGATCTAAAACTAAATGTGCTGGTTAGCTGGTTAGCCTCTTGTTTAACCCAGTTAAAATGTATTTACACATGAACTGCTACTGTAACTAGTTTCACATGGTTTCACTATAATAAAAAAAATATATATATCGATATTGTTGCGCTCATTTTCTCATTCTCCTGACGTCTGGTTTGTGTTGATCCACAGGTCACTCCAGTGTCCGACAGGGATTTTGGACGCTACAACTGCACAGCCAGAAACAACATCGGCGCTCGATACCAAGAGTTTATATTAGCACAGGCAGGTCTGTGTTTACCACTAACACTAAACTTTCCAGCATAAAACCAAAATACACCTTTCCATGTTTAATCCCGGCATTTGAAAGATACTTACAGCTTTGTTTGGAGAACTTATTAGAAAGTAAACTAGATATCCACTAACAGAACTCATATATATTCAGACTTCCTAAATAACAGGGAAAATTCAACATGCTAGTAATTTGCTAATCATGCTAGTAACATGCTATTTTCTTGCTAATCATGCTAACAACATGCTAGTAACTTGCTACAAACATGTTAGCAACATGTTAGTAACATGCTAATCATGCTAGTAACATGCTAGTATCTTGCTAATCATGCTAACAACATGCTAATAAAATGTTTCTCATGCTAGTAGCATGTTAGTAACGTAAGTAATCATGCTATCAACATGCTAGTAACATGCTAAGCATGTTACAAACATGTTAGCAGCATGCTAGTATCTTGCTAATCATGTTACCAACATGCTACAAACATGTTAGCAACATGCTAGTAACTTGGAAATCATACTAATAACATGCTAGTAACTTGCTAATCATGCTAACAACATGCTACAAACATGTTAGCAACATGCTAGTAACTTGCTAATCATGCTAACAACATGCTAATCATGCTATCAACATGCTAGAAACATGCTAATCATGTTACAAACATGTTAGTAACTTGTTAATCATGCCAGTAACATGCTAGTAACTTGCTAATCATGCAAACAATATGCTAATAACATGCTAATCATGCTATGACATGCTAATAACACGCTAATCATGCTATCAACGTGCTAGTAACATGCTAATCATGTTACGAACATGTTGGCAACATGCTAGTAACTTGCTAATCATGCTAGTAACATGTTAGTAACTTGTTAATCATTCTTGTAACATGCTAGTTACTTGGTAGCATGATTAGCATGTTGATATCATGCTATCAACATGCTAGTAACATGCTAATCATGCTATCAACTTGCTAGTAACTTGCTAATAATGTCTAGCAACATGCTAGTACCCTGCTAATCATGCTAACAACGTGCTATTAACACCCTAGCAACTACCCTGAGCATCCTAGCAACCACTGCGGTTACCCTAGCAACCACCCCAGGTATCCTAGCAACCACCCTGGGAACCCTAGCAAACCCATAGCAACACCTTAGCAACCACCCTGGGTACCCTAGCAACCACATAGCAACAGCCTAGCAACTAACTTTAAAAATACTTTGAACTTCAAACTAGTTAAAACTGAAAACCTTCAAACTTCAAGCTTTTAAAACTGCTTCAAACTTTCTGGCTTAGCTTTTTCAAGCCAACCTAGTTTGTGTACAAACTTAAATATCTAGTTAATAGTTGTTATACGTTTTCATAACATTGAGATAAAACATTTTTAGAACTACATCCTTGGTACATCCTTATGATGTTATTTGAACATTTTTATAACAACAATTCAAAACAAAATTTTTATGAACTAAATTCGACATCTGATTTATGACTTTTTGTTTTTAAGCATTTAATGTTGACTTTCAGGATGTTTCTGGATGCAGATCTTCTTTTCTCTGTTCTTGAAACCGTCTCGTATAATACGAGAGTGCGTTTGGTGTGCGACCTGAGAAACTGGTTTGCGTTTGATTTAAACCTGTTGTCATGCGCTAAGAATTGATGTATTATTGAAATTCTCCATAACAATATGTCCTTCCCATCTGGCCCCCGCTAATTTATCCGGAGCTAATCTTGTGTAGTGCCGCGTGATTTACTAGAGAGCTCGCTAATATACCAGAGTACTGTCCCATTTACTGTAGAGCTGCTTAATATGCCATGAAGAGCTGCAGTTCACTTCAGAGAGGACTTCATCCAGCCCCTGAGAAAACACACACACACATGCATGCATGAATCCTGCATTCAAGACATAAAATAACATGCAATCCAGAAGGTATGAGATGCAAATATTAAATGTTTTTAGATATCTGTTTTATATTTCTTGTATTTGAAATGCCATTTTCTGAAAGTGACATTTGATTGTGTAGCAGATGAAATGTCTCTACTTTCATCCATTGCTTCATGTGTGGTATTTCTGTTAATTGCTAGGGAGTTTTTGAAATTCATTTATCTCTGACATTTTATGGGCCTTTTCATCTTAAAAAGGGCAGAAACGTCTTCATTTACATGCACGGAGTGTTTTATTAAATATTTTGTTAAATAAACAAAATGCTGTCGGTTACCAACCGCCGAGCTGTTGATCACGTAACAGCTCTGTCGCTATTTATATATGCTAATATGCAAATGTGTGCATATTTTATTCAGTGATGCGTAGTTTGCATATTTTGAACATTTCAATAGATGAAGACTCATTGCAAAACATTGCTTTTATGTACACTACATTTCCAAAAGTTTGGAATAGTTAACATTTTTTTTAATGTTACTAAAAGAAGTCTCTTCTGCTCACTAAGGATGCATTAATTCGATTAAAAATACAGTAAATATTGTGAAATACTATTGCACTTTTAAATCGCTGTTTGCTATTTGAATATATTGTAAAATGTCATTTATTGCTGTGATCAAAGCAGAATTTTCCCAATATTTTGTGGAAACTGTGATACATTACCAAGTAAAAAAAAAATACTTTTATTAATCAAGGATACATTAAATTGATCAAAAGTGACAGTAAAGTCATTCATAATGCTCTAAAAAAATTATATTTAAAATAAATGTCATGATTTATTTTTATCATCGCTATGTCAATTTTTACATTTTATATTTTAAGCATTCATATTAAGCTTTTAAAGTTTTCATTTAATTCATTTTTAAAATTTTCATTTAATATTTATTAATATTTTTAATAGCTTAGGTTTTAGTTAAAAATAACACAGATACCTTTTTTTTTTTTTTGGAAAAAATTCTGTTTAGCTTTAATTTATTTATTTTAATTTCAGTAATTTTAGTGTACTTATTTCAGTTAGTTGCCAAGTCAGCATTTCTAATTTTCATTTTAGGTTAAGCTGTTTCTTTTACATTTAATTTTTATTTCAGCCTTATTTCAATCAACAAACATTTTTTAAATTAGTTTTAGTTTACATTAACCATAACACTGACATTAACTATACATAAATTAGAGTGATTTGTTATTGTTTCTTGAAAATATTTGTTCAGCTTTGTATATTTATTTATTTTATTTTATTTTATTTTTTCAGTTTTAGTAATTTTATTACTTAAGTTTAAACATATTTCCTGATTTACAGTATTTACTTTCATTAGATGCTTTTATTTACAAATTGTTGAAGCATTTATGTGATTCACATTAGCATTCAGGACAGAAAAAACTCAGATATATTTTTATTAAACAGATCTCCAGCAAATCAGCATATTAGAATGATTTCTGAAGGATCATGTGACACTAAGACTGGAGTAATGATGCTGAAAATTCAGCTTTGATCACAGAAATAAATTACATTTGAACATAGATTCACCTAGAAAACAGCTATTTTAAATTGCAATAATATTTCAGAATTTTTACTGTATTTTAGATCAAATAAACACAACATTAGTGAGCAAAGGAGACTTTTCAGCCAGTAGTGTTTATTTTAATCTGCCAGAATTTCATTGTGAAGACAGCAAATGCATTGTAGACAAAACACACACCTTCAAGATGACAGAAAACTCCTTATAGCAGAGTTTGAAGCGCTGGCTCTTATAGTGACGAATGTCTTTCACGACCAGAGTGATTCTTCTTCAACAGGAAGTTGAACCGTGGCCTTTTTCCTGCTGAGCGATGGCGCTGAAGCGCTCTTAGCTCTCGTCGCTCACTAACACGGCAGCAGCACAAATGATGATGCATTCTGAGTTTCTCCAGTCCGCAGTTTATCTGATGCTCTGTCATCTGTTTATTTCTCATTCGTGCTTTATCACAGGATAAAAAGTCTGTCGGCCTCTTTATTTCACACCAAACGAATGAAGCTGCATTCACATGCAGTTCAGAATAAAATACTGATGTAAACACTGACTTCTTTAGTGTATTGACCAAATGTTTGATTTTGAGTTTAAGGTGTTGCCTCCTCAAGCGAATATTCATTCACGTCTGTGTTTTTTCACAGACGTCCCGTCGCACCCGTACTCCGTTCGGCTCACCGCCGTCTCCCAGCGTCTCGCCACCGTCTCCTTCATGAAGCCCGACTCTCACGGCGGCGTCCCCATCAGCTACTACATCATCAACTATAAAGACACGAGCGCACAGGACTGGAGGACGGTCAGGTCACATGGAGTTCAGAGTGAGTCTCCAATCAGTTTGTTTACAAGATTTGCTCTACGCTCTTCAAAATAAAGGCTGTTTTTGCAGTGATGCCATAGAAGAACCATATATGGTTCCTCAAAGAACCTTTCAGTGAACAGTTCCTGAAAGAACCATTTCGAAGAACGTTTAAAAAACCTTTTCCGACTATAAAGAACCTTTTCTGCATTTGAAAGGTCCCATGGATGTTCAAGCTTCTTCATAGAACCATTGACGCCAATAAAGAACTTTTATTTTTAAGAGTTTAGGATGTTGTTTATGCTATTTATTTTTTAAATATACTAATTATATACTAATATTATACTATATTACTATATTCTATATTTGTCATTAAGTTTAGTCATTTTTGCAATGTGATTTTGTCATTTTTTAAAGTATTACTTTTATCTTCAATTTATTTTAGTAAGTTTAGTAATTTATATAAAAAAAATAATAATAATTTTTGTTCTTACATTTAAACTTATTTCATTCAGGCAACGTTTTTTAAGTTTATTTTCTTCACATATTTGTTTTAATTATTTTATTTTTTATTTTATTTCAGTTACATTTCTGTGAATGTTTTTAATTTTATTTTTATTTACATTTTATTTACATATTTATTTAATAAATATTTAATAGTTTTTTTTTTTTTTTTGATAGTTCATGTTTTAGTTAAAAATAACACAGATCCTAATGAACATAAAACTTCATGTACTTATGGAACAGATATTAAACGACCGACATTGTGTTATTGCTTATATTGTTAACTCATTTATTTTTTATCATCTCTATGTCAGCTTTTAATTTTAGATATGTTTTACATTTATTTTAGTTTAGTTTTTTGTAATTTTGTTTTGCTTTTATAATTTTTATTAGTGTGTTATAGATATTTTATTAATGTTTTGAGTTAGCTTTTTTATTTTTTGTTTTTTGTCATTTTTTTAAATTCATTTTAGCTTACGATTTAGTAATTTTCTTTTGCTTTTATCAGTTTTATTAGTGTTTTTATAGATCTTTTATTGAAATTCTGAGTTAGCTTTTTGTTTTTGGTTTTTTCTTTTTTAATTTATTTTAGCTTAAGTTGTAGTAATTTTGTTTTGCGTTTATCATTTTATTAGTGTTTTTATAGATATTTTATTAAGATTTTGAATTAGCTTTTTTTCTTTTTTTTCATTTATTTTAGCTTAAGTTTTAATAATTTTGTTGTGCTTTTATTATTTTTATTTGCATTTTTATAGATATTTTATTCATATTTTGAGTTAGCTTTTTCTTTTTTTCATTTATTTTAGCTTAAGTTTTAGTAATTTTGTCGTGCTTTTATCATTTAATTAGTGTTTTATAGATATTTTATTAATAGTTTGAGTTTTTTGTTTATTTATTATTTTAATAATAAATATTTTAATAATAATATTTTAATATTTTAATTATTTAAATTGTATTATTTTTAGTATTTTTTTAATTTTATATTTTCAGTTTGCATTTTAATTTTAGCTTAAGTGAAAGTAAGCTTAAGCTGTACATCTAATATTTAATTTTTAGTTTCAGCCTCATTTCAATCAACAAACTTTTTTTAAGTTTTATTGAACAAGAACATTGATATTAACCTACATAAACTAGCATGAATATTGAAATTTGACATTTTTAGTCTTTTTAGCCATGTCATGTTTTTAAAAAATATTTCTGTTTAGCTTTCATATATTTATATTTCCGTTTTAGTCATTTTAAACTTTTAGGTTTAAACATATTTCCGTATTTATGGTAACATGATGCTTTCATTTATAAATTGTTGAAGCATTTATGTGATTCACATTAGC
This sequence comes from Labeo calbasu, assembly GCA_019740295.1. Classification (NCBI taxonomy): domain Eukaryota; kingdom Metazoa; phylum Chordata; class Actinopteri; order Cypriniformes; family Cyprinidae; genus Labeo; species Labeo calbasu. Next base: position 1,418 of record JAHKKF010527631.1, on the reverse strand, counting down.
ATTTAGGAGAGAAGAAAGTCAAATATATTTTTATTTAACAGATCATCTTTGAGATGTTTCTATCCTCAGAGCAAACGTGTGAAGCTCTGCCATTAAAAACAGCATTTATCCCACAGAAATGCATGTTTGCTGTCTTCTATTTTCCTAAAAGCCATTATCACCTCTCGAAGCGAGTGTTTTTTGCAGGATCAGGATGTGTCGACAGTCATTTCCATTAGGTTTGGAGCATCTCAACACATCTGCACATGCAGCAGCAGCAGATAATGACTTCAAGCTGTTTGTTCATTAAAGCGCTTTACCTTTGGCCAAGAATTTTCTGTGCATCAGGCCTTTAAATAATGCTTACTGTGCTAAGTGTGATGTAAAACACTACTAAGAAATGGAAACATTCCAGCGCACGTAGTTCTGTTCCTCTACTGCGCGTGTCTCAGTCCCGCAGAGCTTCACGCATCGCAGAAAATGCAAAACAACGAGTTCAAGTTCAGACCAGCGACGGAAATTCAATGAGACGTCGGCCTAAAAACGTCCTTGTTATGGTCTCAAACTCAAATTTAGAGCGTAATTACTTCAATTACATCCACATAGTCTTTGTGGATTTTTAATTAAGAACTCAATGTTCTTTGACTAAGTAGAATAAGCGCGCGCGCTGAGCCGGTTCATTTTTATTAGTGCTTTCTCATGTAAATGAATGACTGCAATCACTGGCCAAGGTCTTAGATTTGCTAAAGCACTGCTTTAATGTAAAAATACATATTGAGGGTTAGATCTATTCAATGGTTTCAGAATTATTACGGCCTCTTGATGAGAATTTAACATTAAAGACCTAGTGCTTATGTGCAGACATCCTTGGGTAATGTATATATAATTGAGTGTTCATTAATATTTTGAGTTTGCTTTTTTATAAGTTAACTTTTAGTAGTTTTGTTGTGCTGCTGTACATTTTATTAGTGTTTTTAAAGGTATTTTATTCATATTTTGAGTTAGCTTTTTTTTTTAGGTGAAGTTTTAGTAATTTTATTTTGCTTTTATCATTTTTATTAGTCTTTTTATAGATATTTTATTAATATTTTAAGTTAGTTTTCTTTTTTTTCCCTGCAGAATGTAAACATTTTTGTAGTTTAATTTTTAAATTTATTTTAGCTTACGTTTTAGTAATTTTGTTTTGCTTCTATCATTTTATCTGTTTTTATAGATACTTTATTAATATTTTAAGTTAGCTTTTTGTTTTTTGTTTGTTTTTTGTTTTGTTTTTTTAATTTAGCTTAGGTTTTAGTAATTTTGTTGTGCTTTTATTGTTTTTATTAGTGTTTTTAAAGATATTTTATTAATATTTTGGGTTAGATTTTTTGTGTTTTTAGTTTTTGTTTTCATTTATTTTAGCTTGAGTTTTAATATTTTGAGTTAGCTTTTGGTGGGGG